>VMDR010033679.1:0-11286 GCA_007922815.1 Macrotus californicus
GTCATACTGTAAATTCATCTCTGAGTCCCTGCCTACAATTAATCTTAGTTGGTTACCTTCTTCTTCTGTTTCAGGTTAGTAACTCTGGTTCTCTTCTGTGTTTTGCTCTTTCTACTATCCCCAAACATGGCAATTATGGACTTCCTCTTAATTATTGACATCTAGAGTAGATTATGATACAATTCAGTTGGTAGGATTTTCAGGCACAAGAAGTATAAGAAATCTACCCAAAGACAGGCCAAATGATGGGCAGTGAAGAGCTGGGTTTTACAGTTCTCAGTTCAAAGTAAGTTATGGGGTTGGCAGATTCTTAAAACTGAATATTTTCCCTGGAAAAGATCTATCCTTAGCAAGCTTCAGACATATTTTATTTATTCATTCATTCATTCATTCATTCATTCATTTGTTCGGGGGTAGGGGATCTTTTATTTCCTTTTTATTGAGTTTATTGGGATGATACTTATTAACAAAATTATACAGGTTTCAGGTGCACAATTCCACAACACATCATCTGTACACAAGTACCATATGATTTCAGTTATATGTGAAATCTAATGAACAAAATGAACTAGCATGCAAAACAGAGACAGACACAGAGAGCAGGATGACAGCTGTCAGGGTGAGGAAGATGAAGGGTTCGGTTTGGGGGTGGAGAAATTGAGCAAAAAAGTCATGTTTTATTTTAAATTAATATGACAAATTATCTTAAAATTACTGGTCCTTTTTTTATTATTACTTTATTGTTGTTCATTTACAGTTGTCTGCATTTTCCCCCACCACTCTCCCCCCAATCCCAGCAATCCCACCTCCCTCCCTTGCTCCCACCCTCCCCCTTGGTTATATCCATGTGTCCTTTATAGTGTTTCCTGGAAATCCTTCCCAGCACTGTTCCCTCCGCCTCCCTTCTGGCCATTGTTAGATCGTTCTTAATTTTAATGTCTCTGGTTGTATTTTGTTTGCTGTTTTCTTTTGTTGATTATGTTCCACTTAAAGGTGAGATCATATGGTATTTGTCTTTCATTGCCTGGCTTATTTCACTTAGCATAATGCTCTCCAGTTCCATCCATGCTGTTGCAAAGGGTAGGATCTCCTTCTTTCTCTCTGCTGCGTAGAATTCCACTGTGTAAATGTACCATAATTTTTTGATCCACTCATTGACTGATGGGCACATAGGCTGCTTCTAGCACTTGGCTATTGTAAATTGTGTTGTTCAGTTACAATTGTCCTGTCATTTTCCTCATTGTTCTCTCCTACCCCATCCGCCCTACTCCCACAGTCAATCCTCTCCACTATCTGTGGCCATGAGTCCTCTATTCATGTTCCTTGATGTATTTTTAATAAATGTCTTTATGTTCTCATAAAGGCTTGTGCTGTTACAAACTGAATGAATTAAGAAAATAGCCCATATTCTATCTTTGTGCACCTAATTTTACAGAGTGTATAACACAATTATAGGTACATATGAAATAGATGAAGTAAAGCCCTTTGGGATAAATGAAGAAAAAATATATTGTTCTAGATATGAACAAAATTGTCAAAGTGTAGTTTGTTTTACTTTCATTTCTGGTACACTTTATAACCTGTGACTCTAAGGAAAAAGGGTGCTAGGAACAAAAACTAAAGAAAAAAAGTATAAAACAAAAGACTAAAAACTCAAGGAAGAAAGAGATGGAGTCCCTGTCAAATTCTTCCTTTCTGGAATAACAGCTCCCACGCACAACATCAACAAAGAGGTGAAAGGGCTGCTCTTAATCTTTTTCTCTGGTACTTTTCTTACTGATTAAATTTAACAACATCTATATTATCAAATAATATAAAATACATTTTATGTATAAACCCACTTAATCACTGTATAACTGAGTGAGGTATTATTTTCCCTAATTTATGGAATAGACAATAAAAATTGGGAGGTTAGATAACATTTTTAATGTAACGAACCATAGAAATGATCCCTGAAAGTATAGTCTTCATTTTTAAGTAAGAAAGTGAAAGAGTACAACTTGAACCTGGGCTTTTATTAAACCAAATGTTTTCCCCCCTGCGAGTTCTTAGGCATTTATATGTAAAAGATTCTAAAGGAGCTTCAGCATGCTGTCTACTTAGTGACTTTGAGCTTAAACCTGTACAATATAGATTTCTTCTACTCTGGTATCCTGTGAAACCAATAACTATTTGAGGAGATGAAGAGAGAAGCATTTGTGGTCATATGAGTTTGTACTAATCTCAACATTCCAGCCTTGAGGACATGTGTTAGTTACAGGACCACAGTTTCGGGCGGGGGTGAATCAGATTCCAAACAATTTAAAATATTTACTTCCATTTTACTAGTACAATGAAGTACTAGTTGAATGTCATAGCAATGCTTCTTTGAAGTTTCTATTTTTTTAATCCTCACGCATTTATTGATGAGAGAGAGAGATCATGTATAAGAGAAACATCAACTGGTTGCCTCCCAAACATGCCCTGACTGGGGACCGAACCCACAACCTAGATATATGCCCTGACCTGGGATCTAACCTGCAACCTTTTGGTGTACAAAGGTGACCCTCCAACCAACTGAGCCACCCGGCGAAGGCCAAAATTTTTTTTCTTGTCTCTGACTTCTTTCTTTACACTACTGTTCCTCCTATATATCGCAACTCCCAATGTCTCTGCAAAACTTACCCCCAACCTCAGTTCACACACCTGTTCTTTTTGGTCTTCACCTTTCTTTCTTGTTCTGAATTTCTAAACTCTGAGGGGTTTTGCATGTTATTTTATATAGTCCTATCAATAATGTAGCAAGGTATATATTGGTCTCAGAGAGAGTAGCTTGCCTAGTGCCTTAGATCTAGAAAATCACTAAGTAGATGTATCTAATTTCAAAACCATCTAGTTTCCAGTATATCACACAATCAGTTTTATAGACCAAGAAACCCTAGAAGTTACTACAAAAAATCTGAATTTTGATTTTCAGATGTTTTCCCTTCTGTATGTGATGAGTTAATGGCTTCATCACATACATATATGATTTAATGTCATCTAGCCCAGGTTGAAGGAAAAAGTATCAAATTAGGATAACCAAAGAGGCTCTTTGACATCATAAACATCACTGGAGTTCCCACTGATGCCTCATATAAATTAAGCTTGATACCAGAAGAGACAGAAATTTCTACACACTGTATGCGAGAGTGGCTGTGTGGTCTCTAAGGTATAATGTTAAGGTCACTAATTAGATAGCATGTGGTAGCTTCTTCAGAATCTTACTTATGTATAAATAGCTAAGAACTCGCAGGGGGGAAAAGAGCAGTATTAATTTTCCCGACATTTCTTAAACAGTAGAAACCCATTCTGACTTATTTTTTAAAAGAGTATGTCACTAAAAAGCAATTATTTCCCAATTTAAATACTTGTTGACTGAACCCAGTTGTGTTTCTCATCATAGTTGTCTTGGTTTAAGTTACACATAATGTTTTAGAGATTTAGATAATTCATAGACCTCGAAAGATTACATATAAGGGAGCCCAAGTGATGCCACATTACTGGTTATCATTCTGGAACTAATAACGGCAGTTTTTGGGCCTATAATCTCCTAGGAATTAATAGTCAAACTCTTTTTTTCTCATTTGCAGGACAACATCATTACCTTTAAAAGGCAGTTAAGATGATAATGTGCCACTGGAAGGCACACGGTGGGCAATAAAGGGTTAGAAGTGACAGTGCTGAGACAGCAGTCCTGACTAAAAGCTGTAGACTTGAATGTTCTTCCTCTTGGACCTCTGCTTGGAAAAATGTTAAAGTGAAAGAATAGTGGGCACTAAAGAAAAATGTTTTGTGTGTTGGCTTGCTTGTTTCTTTGGGATGACTCCCTTCCTTGTGGCACTGCAGAAAGTCAGTCCTTCCTCACTCAAATGACAGAATTTCCTGTGGGCCTGTTTATAATAATAACCAAAGATTTCAGAACAGAGGAAGGCAATTATAGAATACAAAGAGAGTAGAGAAAGCAGTAGCTGGAAGGGAGGAATAGCTATAAAAACTGTGCAAGATAAGGTAAGACCAGGGATGTACAAAGTGCAGAATAGAGAAGGTGGCAGAAAAATGTAATTGAAATAAATATTTGTTGATTTCCCACTGTGCTGCAGGCATTCTGCTACACACAGTTGATGATACAGAGATCACAGCCTTCATGATGCTTCCCCTCTTGGTGATTACGCTTAGCTGAGAGGATAAACATGTGATAAATATAAACACATATGATAAGTGTTTCTAAAATATAATCAAATGAAAAATAGAGTGCCATGGAATTCACAGCAAGAAATTCAAAGCAAATCAAAATGAAGTCAGTACAGAGCAGTACAGTCGCAAGTGGAGAAATTAAATGAACCAATAAGAACTTTGGCAAGACCAGTAAAGCCTTAGAAGTCACCCAAATAACTGAAAATTGAACAATCCGTGGTAGAGGTGTGAAAAATGCTACCACTGTAATAATAATGATGGCTACCACTTTCTTAAACTCCTGATCTATGCCATACTAAGTGCTTGATATGAAGTATCACTGGAGTCTATATGAAAACCTGATTGGGTGGGTATCAACACCTCCTATTTATAGGTATATAAACTGAAATTTAGATAACTTGACCAAAATAACATTTGTTAACAAATATCAAAACCAAGGGTTGAATTTTATCGGACTAATAACATTGTGCATTCTCTCAACCAACACACTTAATTTCAATGCCAGAACTAAATGGAGGATAACACCCAATATTCAAGAGCCAGCTCAATTAACAGAATCAAAAAAAAGATAAACTGTAGTAAAGAATAAAGAATAAAAAAAATGCACTAGCATTTGGGCCTATAAGTATATAAACTCCTTATTACCAATTTGCTACTGAGATAGGATTGGTATTCAAATTTAACTGAATTTATATAGGTTAAAAGAGATCATGGTAAATAAATATAACTGATAAATTTAGCATAGCCATAAGTCTGCAGTATATTAATTCCTGAAAAATTTTTAATGATTTATATTTGTTTAAATGACATGTGTACCAAATCACATTTGAAAAACTTTAAACAGCACGGATAGAACTGGAGAGCATTATGCTATGTGAAATAAGCCAGGTGGTAAGGGACAAATATCATATGATCTCACCTTTGACTGGAACATAATCAACAAAAGAAAACAGCAAACAAAATACAACCAGGGACACTGAAATTAAGAACAATCTAACAATAGCCAGAGGGGAAGGGGGAGGGCACAGTGGGGGGAAGGGTTTTCAGGGACAACTATAAAGGACACATGGACATAACCAAGGGGGAGGGTGGAAGCAAGGGAGGGAGATAGGATTGGTTGGGTTGGGGGGAGAGTGGTGGAAGGAAAATGCAGACAACTCTAATTGAACAACAATAAAGTAATAAAATCTTTAAAAAAAAAACAATTTCTAACAAGCATCAAATAGCACTAATGTTAATGGGGAAATCATATACAAACAATGATGGGAAAGTATATATTATATTATTAACTATATTTATTATAATATTAATTATATTATATCAACTTTATTTTATTTATTGAAACCATCTTTTACCAAGTTTTATGTCATATACTTTGCACAAACTTTTTCTTTTCTTAAAAGCAAATACTTGGGTTGGTGTTTGTTAGATTTTGACAGCCTTTGCCCTTTAGATTCTTTGACATACAAGAATCAAACATACATTAAAATAGTAGATTTGGGGTTGGAGGGAGGAGGTGGTCAAGGTGGTTCAGCTTGGGCCCAAGGACAATATGGCCTTTCTATTCCTTCCCTCTGGATTCATGTTACCCAAAGATCACAGTAACTGATCAATTGCAGTTTCCTCCTTGACACCCTCACCCTTACCTCTTCCCTGCAGGAGTATAGACTATGGAGTTTCTTTTGAGCTGATAAACAGATGAAAAATCTGCATGCAAAGCAGAGGCCAAATCAAACCCTGAAAAAGGCAGAAGGAGTTGATTTGGCAGATTAAGTGTTTTTTTTTTTTTCCTCCCAATTAGAAGTGAGAAAATCCACCCACTCTTTCTTCTCCATGAATAGAGAAATATCCAGAAAAAGAAAACTGAAGTGTTGCCCTGGAACCATTGCCCCTTAAGTAGTGGAGTCCCCCCTCTCTATGGTACTTCTCAGTATTTACCAGTTTTATTATCACTATGTGAGAAAAATGCACAACTGGTTTTGAAATCAAACATATGTATTTGAGTCTAGAGCCCATAACAAAATCTTTTCAAGCTATCCCATTCTAAGGACATTTTGGAGTAATAAATGAGGTCCAAGTATGAGAATGATGAGTTCAGACAGGAAAAGGACAAGCTCAAAACAAGAACATATGTACATTTAATTAAAACTGGGAGAGACAGCACAGTAGGTGGATGTGCTGGCTTAGCAGACAAGAGTCAGGCTCCATCCGCGCCTCAGTAAATTGTCATGTGTGATGTGACCTGCCTGGAGCAAAACACTGAAACCCACAGGCTTTCAAGGCCCTCCAGTTTAAGGGATATTAACAAATTTCATGAAAGAGTTAAGTAAATTAATCATTTCTGGTTTGCCTTCTCCTTTACTTTGGTTGTGTCTCTGAACTGTCTTTAAAAAGTATGGCATGATAGAAAATTCCCAAGATAAATTACAGTCAGAAAAATCAAGATTTTTGCTACTTTGATTCTATAAACTCTACATAATCTGGGACAAATCATTGAGTCAGCACTGCCTTCCCAAACTTTAATTCTTTGCTTCGACTTCAATCTGGGCCCTGTGTGTACTTTAATTGATGACCACATAGCCATTTCTTTCTCCTAAGAAACAGAGAAGACTGGTTGCCTTTCTACCCTAACCTTGGTTTCTAGTGTAGCTGAGACTACTAGGCTCAAAGGCCTTGCTGATAGTGAAATCATACTGAATTTAGCTCAAGCTTTAAATCCCTGCCTAGCTCTTGCGGTGACTTGTATTTACCCCAAAGCAGACCAAATTACATGCCTACACCCCTAGTTTTTTTAAGTCAGCATTGCTATGGAATGACCAACTATGACATAATAGCACCCACTTACCTATAAGGATTAATGGATAACTGTATTTGTTGATGGCATATCTTTTCCATCACATCTGACTTTCTTGTGTGTTGTCTCTAGCCTGAAGTAAGCTTGCCCTCATTCCCTACCTCTCTGAGATATTTGCTATACCAAAGATAGGAGCTGTGTCTTTTCTTTGCTCCTTGATCTTACTTTTCCCCCTTTCCCACTGGTGTGCTACCATCACATCAGCACACTCCACAGCCAAACCTACGTTCTTTATGACAAGTCTACACTTTGAGCCTTGAGTTTTTCAACTATTTAATAAGGAAAGAGGGCAAAATAATGAAAATATTTCTTTAAATTTTGAAATTCATTATCACCTTTGCATTATTCACAGAATAAGTGACTCCAAATGTTCCTTTAGATTTTATGTTTCTGTTTCTTCTTCCAAGCCACACACCTTCTACTCATTAGTATAAAATCTTAGAAGTTAAGGAACTTTTTTCTTCATCTTTGCACTTTGCTTTCTTCTTTCCTTTTACTAACTTCAATCTTTCTCCCAGTGGCTAACATAATACCTTGCATCTTAGATATACTCCAAGTTTATCCAATTAAATTGAAGAGTTTTTCCTAGCCACGGAAATTATACAGCAATGGTGCAAAGAGAAGGTCAGCAGGCTATTGAAAGAGTACAGGACCAGGATGGAAGTGATGAAAATAGATAGAGTTGGATAGAATTGGTGAAAATAGTTAAATTCTGGATAATTTTAAAATCAGAATCCAACAGTATTTCCTGAGAAATTGGATATAAAATATAGAGAAGAGAGTGAGAATGTCCTTAAAATGTTCTCCAAATATTTCTTTTCTCCATTCTTCAGAGCACATGGTAAAATTCTCTCTGTGATTAAATGTTGTTGTTGTTGTTGTTGTTTATGCTGACCAATGAGTGGAAGCCCCTCCTGGGCTGTGCATTTAACTGATGGCACAAACGCAGCTTTTATTTTTCCTTTCAGTTAGTGTAGAGACCTGCAGTGTTTGAGATGGTGACACCTTCACTAAATGAAAAGTGTGTCCCAGCTGGTTCCTAATGAACATGGAATATGAGCAAGAAAAAGAGAAAGGGAAAGAGAGAGAGAGAGACAGAGAGAGCTCTGTTGTTTGAAGCATTCAGATTTGGAGATTGAATCTTATATCGAATACCTTAATCATCATTGATAAAAAATAATTTCCCCCTGGAAGTACAGTGTTGCTCTAGTAAGACCTTAAATTCATGGAATTGCTTATAACTGGGTAGTGTATAAAGAGGATAGTGCTATATTGAAGGGTAAAAAGATAGCAGTTCATGTTATACAAAACTACAGCATTTGATAAAAATGTCATCTTTGGTGACTTGAAATGCAGGTAATGTACTCAATAAATTTGTAGTCTTACGTGAAAAAGAAAACATCAATAGTATGTGGTGGCAGCTATTGGCAACATTTAACAGAAAAATTAGAAAAAATGACCAGTTTGCAAGGAGGAATTAAAAAAAAAATCACAAGAGGTCCAAAATTTGGGGATTTTTAGTATTGGGAAAAGCAATTATAAAAGAAAACAGTAAATGAAAAATTATAAAACATACTGAATGACAAAGGCCAGTTAAATCTCAGCCTGTGCAAAGGATCCAACCAAGAGTCTGGCCATCACACATCTTTCTTAAATGTCTGAAGGAGTTACCATGGTGAATGAATTAAGGAGGGACTGAGGCAATCTCAACATTATACAAAATGCCCCCTGGTTAAAAATGTTTAAAATGTGGTTGTCCCACCAAATTTTCATAGGTTCAAAATACCTGCAATTTACTTGAGAAAGAAAAGTAAGTAAATATCACGAAGAAAACACAATGAGATCTGATCTCACACCTGTCAGAACGACTATCATCAACAAATCAACAAACAAGTGCTGGTGAGGATGTGGAGAAAGGGGAACTCTTTTGCAGTGTTGGTGGGAATGCAGACTGGGGAAGCCACTGTGGAAAGCAGTGTGGAGATACCTCAAAAAATTAAAAATGGATCTGCCTTTTTGGCCTAGAAATCTTACTTCTGGGAATATATCCGAAGGAATCCAAAACACTAGTTCAGAAGAACATAAGCAACCCTATGTTCATTGCAGTGCTATTTACAATTAAGATATGGAAGCAGCCCAAGTATCCATCAGTAGATGAGTGGATAAAAAAACTGTGGGATAATTACACAATGGAATACTACTCAGCTGTAAAAAAAGAATATTTTACCCTTTACGACAGTATTGATGGAACTGGAGAACATTATACTACATGAAATAAGACAGTTGGAGAAAGGCAAATATCATATGGTTCCACTCATATGTGGATTCTAATAAACAAACTGAACTAAGGGACTAAAAGACTCACAGATGGAGAGTAGGATGACATCTAAGAGGGTGGGGGTGCGATTAGGGGTGGAGAAATTGAGCAAAAAGGAAAAAAGACTCATGGACATGAACAACAGTGTAGTGACTGTGAGGGGAAGGAAGTATAAGAGAAAATCAATGTAATGAAAAAAGACAATAAAAAAATTTAGAAAAGAAAACCATGTGTATGATTATTACATGTTTCTTCCAATATTGCACGGATCAAAAGGAAGATACATTTGTGAGTAAGATATTCTGGTTTAAAAAAATACCATAGTTTGTATGGTTGTAGAGTTTGAAAGTAGAAGTGGATATGGAAAAAATTGCAGCTGAAATTGCACAGGTAGAGGAACAGGCACCAAAAGGGAAGCAGGAAAGGGGGCAGGAGGGAGGGAACGGCAGCAGAGCAAGCTGAGCGCAGTCAGAGCAGCATTGTTCCTGAGGGAAAACGAGCAGCTAACAAGACTGAAGACAAGAAAGAAGGTGAGAGCTTTCCAGCGGAGGCAGAGGAGACACACCTTGCAGAAATGGCAGAAAGTCAACAGAAAGGTGAAGGAGGCACATCTACTCCTGAGGACAAGGACAGTGGACAGGAGCAGGCGGGCAGATGGCAGAGTGAGGGACCAGTGATAGGAACACTGGCTCAGAGAGCAACATGGAAGAGCCTCCAACAGATCCCATACCAAAAAATGGGAGGAAAAAAGAGTAGATGTTGCCGTGTTTTATGCATTCTAAATTCTTTTTTAAATGAAAAAGTGTCTTTTATTTAAAAAATTAAAAATACCATAGTTTGGACCAAAAGAATCAACTCCTTAAAATCTCAAATGACCCATGGATCCTTAAATTTCTACAGGTAGGAACAGGCTGAGAAACCTGGCTCAGTCACCAACAAGAGCATATTCTCCATTGATCTTTCAAATATGGCCAAGGAAGGTAATAGGAAAAAAGGAAGCTCCCAGAGCACAGAGCCAGGAATCATAGAGAATATTGAACTCGAGAGCTCCAGGAAGCAGTTTACGGACCTAGTTCAGCAACATTCTTCATCCCCAGGAAAAGCATTCTTAAACTTTTTAATCAGTAAGATTTTATGCATTCAGCAAAGGAGTAAAATTGCTGTGTGTCCCAATTATTTTCTTTATGAATAGAAGTATTTACTGTGGTTCCTCAATTTTATACTAGTTTTTTGATGATATAAAACCTCTCTTACTCCTTTATAGGACCTTGGATCTAGAGACCCACCTTAGAAGTCATTTTAGAAACTACCACGCATGACATAATGACTTTGAGCTTGAAGAAGTGAGCGGAGTTTTTGAACTGTCTTTCTTAGAGAGGAAGTAGCACATTTCTTGTGCAAGGAGGACAGTGAATTAAATATTTAGTGAGAACATATTTATGTTAGTCTTCAGTTCTATATCCACAATTTTCTACATTCACAAAGTTTCTCCCCACTTCCACATCATTTGTATGATTTCACACCTAATTTCCTTAGCAGTTCGTAAGCAAAGAGAGAGAGGAACGGCGAGTTTTCACTATTTTACTAACAAGAATTTGATCTCTAAGTAAGACCTTCTAGAGCGCCATTTTTTTCCCCCTGTGGCATGGAGATCAGTAATTTTCAAGGAGGTGGTTATTCTGTGAAACTGGACCGTTGAATGACAAAATGACAAAATCTCCCACCTACCTGTACTGGAAGGTAGTGTGAGTGAAAGGTTAACCTTTGTTATGTAAGCCACTAATATCTGGGCATCGATTATTGCTATTGCATTAATATACCTATTCTGACTGATACAGGAAAAGAACATTTCCCTGTTAGTGTTTGTTGCCGTAAATCATTTCCTTTGTTGTTATCATGG
>VMDR010033680.1:0-11284 GCA_007922815.1 Macrotus californicus
TGTCATAACTGTAAATCATTTCTGCTTTGGAGAGGTTAGAAAGGGCTTATAATATTTCTCCTTTTTTCAAACAGAATTTGGATCTGAGCAAAACCTTTTGTGTTCTACCAACCTCAAAGTGTGTTGAGAATGAAAGTCCAAATTTGCTCTGACATTCTGTAAAAGAAACCTCATGAACAGAGAGCTAAACCTAATTTGGTAATTTATGAATCATGTCAATTTTATTTTAAATAGAATCTTAACCAAAATATACATATACTCAAATATTTTTACTGATGTATGTGACTCTTGGTTCTGAAACTCCTGTATGTCATATGCACGATACACAATATCAGTCCTATAAAAGAGAAAACACTCCAATGAAGTAAGCCAAAGAGACAAGATGAAAATGAGCAAAAGCAAGTGTAGGACAAAAATTTTCAAATTTTTCTTGCCATTCTGAAGCTGCTAGCTTCTGGACAATAACACATGCATCCCTTATCCTGGACACCCAAGGGTATATGTGTCCTATCTTGGACATAAGAATATCTAGAGTCACACTTAGGTGCCAGTGTGCAGAAGAGTGGATCGAGCTGGTACACACACAATGATAAAATCATGTTGATCTTACTTTAACCCAATATACCACTCCATTATAAATTGCAATAAATGATGCATTTGTTTTCTAGGTATATTCCAGGAAGGCCAGAGAAAGTGGCTTCTAATGCATATGGAATAACCCACTGGTGAATTTCTTTCAGGATGGATCACAATTAATTTATAATATGACCATTACATATGGGAATCCTTCAGACTTCACCAAAGAGAAAATCTAGGCTGCAAAGGCTTAATTAGAAATCTGGGATGGTGCTATGCTGATGATTAGATGGTGGCTATTGCTCGACCTACATCTTCTGGCAGTAGAACCTAGTATGACCCATGATCAATTTATAAGTTGAACTAGAGACTTTTATTGGACAATGCATATGCTTTTTATAGGTATGGCATGGTGCTAAGTACCCCAAGGACTACAAAAAATGAAAAAGAGAGACAATGATAACACATGATGAATATACCACAAGGAAACACCACAGTTCAGAGCAGGAGCTCTGTAATCATAGAAGCTGGATTTGAGTGCTGGCCAAGCCACTACAAATTGTGTGACCTGAGGAATAGCCTAATGTTGTTTTATCAACTTTCTAAAAGGAAATGAAGAAAGAACCTGCCTGCCAGGAAGTGATGTCATGAGGAGCAATACCCAGTAAGGTCAGGGCTCCATGTTCAATCCTCAGAGACATATACACCTGGCTGGTGAGGCTGGTGGCTGGGGTAGCCATGCAGAAAGTACACCTGGCTCCAAGCCTCACAGGGAAGCTGGGGAGGTCCCCAGAGGAAGAAGGCAGGACTGAGTGGCTCTGGCACTACCTTTGAGCAGGCTTTTGCCTCTGGGACCTTGGGGAATGTGCCCAGGCAGGGTGAGCTCTGGCAGATGGAGCCACCCTATTCCTGAACAGTGCCTACATGGTGGCCCATCTGGTGTCAAATATCTGCAATCCACTGCAAGAAGTCTCCGGGGGCAGAATGTCCAGAAGGGGTTGGCCAGAGGCTGAGGCCCTGCTTGTTGCCTTTTGACATTGCTTCTTCTCAGGTTGGACTTGCAGGTCCACCTTTTTCTGTGATGTGTCCAAGGAGTCACCGCAAGCACCTGGCTGAAGTTACTTTAGTGTGTACTAGCCATTGAGAGGAGTCAGAGTAAAGGAAAAGCTTTCCCAGTTTCTACTTTGTTCTTGGGTTCCTTCAGCACACAATTTGCTTTATAAGTTTAGTCTCTCATCACCTCTGCTGTTCCTTGTCCAGTGACCACCACCTGGTGGTTTTCCCCACCCCATGATGATGTCCCCACCTGGTTCGGACTAACTTGCCCTACTTCTCTGGTCATAAGCTATTCCTGTTCCAGGATCCTGCACCTTTAACTGCACCATCTGGCTTTGATGTCCAGCTGAGGAGGTAGTATTACATTCTGTAGGCCATGTGCTTCTCTCTGGGGGTACACTCCTCTTTGTGAACTGGAAGGATCTTCCAAAGAAACCCATGCTGTCTGCTCCTAATTTTAGGGTGTCTGAATACTTGAGAATCATAAATATCCCTCCAAGATACACATTTACTCTCCTATGTCCACCAGCTGAGCAGGTATTCAAGGCTGAGCAGCCAGAACAATCCTGTACCATCCCACTTCCTTGTCCCAAAGAGGTAGAGGTGAAAGTCCAATAAGATTCCCTAAAAGGGATGGCAAAAAACAAAAACAATCAGGTATAGAACAATAAGCAGAATGACCAGAACAGCCCCCATAGCAGTGGGAATCTACTAGTGACATTTAGGCCCCTGAAGACCAAGGGCAACTAACTTCCTGCAAATGTAGTTCTGGGCCTCTGGACCTCCATCCCAAATACCCACAAGAAAGTCTGAGTGGAGACACACAGATGTCTCCCATGTGTTTCTCCTCCAAAGACCAGGTGGTCACAAGCTTCAGGAGATGTTCTGCTTCCTCTGAAGCCTGACTCAGAAGCAGCAGTGCTCTCTGATCCAACCCCATGCTGCTCCCTGCTGCCAGAGAGATCCACAAAGGAAGTGCTAGGTGAAGGCCATCTGCCCAGCTTGCCAGTTTCACTAACTTTGGGTAAGGAGATGGATGCTCAAAAGCCATTAAAGAGCAATTCTCCACTGGCTTCTGCCAGCAGGAAGTCCTGCAAAAGGAAAATCTCCATGCCACTTTTGCTACTGCTGCCACCACTGCTGTCGGATGGAGGTGAGGTGCCCCCACCTGCTAAGTTGCCTTGCCTTGATATTGACAAAAACCTGGGCCCTTGCACAACAGAAAGTGTCAGAGTAAAAAGACCTTGGAGGACAAAACAGAGATCATTGCTAACTGCAGTGCCACTCAGCCTACCCCTTCTTTCTTTCCTTCTGTTTGGATGATTGAAGACACCCTGCCCCTGGTCACTCATACTGAACAGGTGCCTGCTACCACTACCAACTTGGCTGACCTATTTGGCCCCAGAATTTGTCCCTCCACCTTCTCTGGCACCAAATGTTGATCAGGAAACAAGATACACAGTCCCTCACTCTCCTGTTGCTGTTCACACTGATTTTCTTTCTTTTAATTCTAATCACATTTTGGAAATTCTACTTAAAGAGACTGGAAGCCTTGTTCATTCAGTTATGACTGAAACATCTGTTTCTGACCTCCCCACACCTCCTAGGATCCTCTTCAGCCTTTTTTTTCTAGTCACCCTCTTGTTAAAATGATCCCTGATACCTATTTTTGTGCATTCTTCTCCTTTTTTCTTCTCCTCTTTCAGTCCCTTTTACCAGCATCCCTTTTTCTACTGCTAAGCCCATCACCTCTGTGTATGTTCCTTCCACCATCACATCCAAGGCATCTGCAAATTTGACCTCTCGGTTTACTTTAGACCCTGATGTCATTGATGTGGACTCTCCCATGCTGTCATGTTCATATCTTCTCCAGATTCCATTATGAAATCCATCTTCTCAAGTCCATTGCAGTGTGGAGCAGAGGCACCCTGCAGTCTCCTCTGCTGGCTCACCTGCACTGAAGGACTCCTGCTCTAACTCAAAGCATGCCATTTGCCCCCAACTCACCCTTCAACCCACATTAGGGACCTCTGACAGTCAGCAGAAGAGAAACTCTCTCCCTAGTACTCTTGTTAGCACCAGAATTCTGCAGGTACCAAGCTCTGGTTGACAGCAGCTCTACAAACTTCAACCCTGCTGTTGAGAACTGTGCTATAGACATTACTCCTTCCCAGGCTGTGATTTTCCATTTTGCTTCTATCTCAAGGGAGAACCACTCTCCATTTTCCATAGCACTTCCTGATTCTGAAAACATTACTACCCAGTGGCAGCATTCCTTCAGCTGATGTCTCCATCCATTTATCTAAAAAAATTAGTCAGCTGAGGGACCCAAGTTTCTAATCATCCCTTGGATCCAGAAACCACCTCTTAGTCCACATCAGGGCCAATGATGGTCAGCAGCCTAAAAACTCTTTACTGTGGGGAAAAGTGGTAGCCCAAGCACAGGTTATAGTCCTAACTTCTCCTGTAGCCCAGTCAGCCAGAGACAGCATAATGCACTCAGGTGTTGCAGGTTTGCCATTGCCAAATCCACATTTGATGCCACTGTCAACACCCAGTTGGCTTTTGTTAACAACCTACGTGTGTTCCCCGTTGACACATCCACTATTGCTAGCTTTGGAGTTGCCACCAGGGTGTCTAACACTGGGTACAGTAGCTCACAGTTTGCCAGTACATCTCCAGGCCCACTTGTGGTTGTAGGACCTGCATCTTCCACGGATGGTGGGAGCTACATATTTTTACCACCATGAAGAAAAATTGTATGTCAAGAGGCATGTCTGTTTCTTTTCTTCAGAGCACCAGATGCTCACCTGGTTACATGACATCTGTTATAGATGCCATATAAGTCCTAGCACCATTCCTGTGTTTAGAAACACTTGTTGTTGTATTTTATTGTCAAGCACCAGGAACTGACCTGTGCAGAGTCCAGGTGATGCTGTGGGAGGGTACAATACCACTCCCATAATTGGAGGACCTCTTATTCTCACTTTCCATCAGTACAGTTGGGGCCCAGCTGACCAAGATGCAAAGGAAACAATGTCTCACCTGTGATGCAAGACTACTGTGTCACCACATGTCATCAGAACACTTGGAGCCCAACTATCCAGAATACAGGTAGAGTGATGCGGATAGCATAGTACCTGTGATTACTGGACATGGTGATGGTCCCCCGTTCATACAGAGTACCTGCCCATCCCCACACCAAAGAATCAGTGCTATAGGGGATAGCACCAGACACTTTTAGAGAGAACTGTCTACTCTCAGTCAAGACACCTGCCTCCACCCACAACTTATGGTAACCTCACTTTGGAGGAGACAGGACTGTGTTTGGAGGTTCCTGCTTAGAGTAGCTGTGACTGTGTTCTGGGCATGGCAAATGATAGCCTTGCATTTGAGGCACCTGCCTGGGGATTCAAAAGAGCCACCAATCAATTCTATCACAAATCACAACAAATTAGGAGCAGATATTCTTCTACATACTGTCTCATCATAAACGGACTTCACTCCACTGGAAAGGAGCACAGGTCCTTTAAGTGAAACTTAACCTGCTGTTGGTTAACCTGCTGATGGCTACATCAAGTTGGAGGAAAATATCTCAAGGGTTTTTGAGAGGCAGGAGCAGTTGGTGTTGGAGGATAAGGGGCACATGAGCCCAATTCAGAAGTACTCTGGACTTGAAATGTTCTAGTGTGGAGAATACAGTATTGCTGCATATCTCAATTGTGTCATCCATGGCTGGACTGTTAACTTGGCCAACCCAAACTCTGGGCCAGTTTTCTCTAGTCTTGACACTGTCAGGATGCCACTTTTTTATAGGTGCTTCCTTTTCTCCTACCCATTTGACTTAGTGGGCTGTTATTTTTGGTTTCTTAACCTTGTTCTTGTTTTATTGCTTTTTGTTTTTTAAATCCTCACCCAGTGATAGGTTTATTGATTTTAGAGAGAGACGAAAGGAGGGAGGCGGAGGGAGAGAGAGAGAAAGAGAATGTGAGAGAGAAACATCGATGGGTTGCCTCCTGTATGTGCTCTGATTGGGGATTAACTCACAACCTAGGTATGTGCCCTGACTGGGGATCGAACCCGCAACTCATAGGTTTATGGGACAATACTCCAATGAACTGACCTGCTTGGCCAGGGCCATTATTCTTGTTTTTGAAAAAAGCATAATGTAAGAGAAAATACTCTAAGGACTTTTGTAGCTCAAGATGCTGATGGCTTGCATAAAGTAATGGACAGGAGACAGCAACAAGATATTTCAATTTTCCACAGGTCTGTATTGGATGCGAGACATACCAGGAATAGAAAGTTGTCCATCATTTACTTTCAATGTGATTCATTAACAGCATAATGAAGTAACACTTTATGTGCAGGTATTTGCATTCATTTAACTTGATTTTGTGGTTTGCCTTAAACACATTTATAATTATGTGATGTAATAAAAAGCATGTGAGAGCATTACTGATAGACCTATGTAGAAATTCTAATTCTGCTTCTTATTGGTTGTATTAATAAAACAAAGATTATTAGTTTTTGAAAGAAATGTTACTTATAACTGGTATAAAATGTTAACTTTTATATACTTTTTGTTGTTTTATTGAGCTAAAACATTGATATGAGAAACATTAGTTTGGGTGTAGTCTTTGCCTTATAGTTTCACCTATTCTCGCCAGAAAAGGAAGGGACAGGGAAGGCAATTAATAGTGTCTGAGTATCTACTATGTGACAGGGGTGGTGCTAGGCACTTGGTTCTTTCATTTTTGAGAAGGCTGTCAGATGGTTAACTATGCCCCCATTTTATAGATGATGAAACTGAGCTACAGAAAGGTAATTGTCTAAATTTTTATGGTCATGGTTTATGCAGTTTGAAAGTCAAACATAGATAATGTATGTATTTAAAGATCATCCTATTTCTCTTATTTGTCAGCTAATTTAACAGGCTTCACTGATTTGTCTTGAAATGTAGATATAGGGCCTGGGAGGGGGAAAGCAAACAAAACAAAACCATTCTTCAGTCATTAAAGAAAAAAAAATCTGGTAAGTGATAGGTAATAACACTCATGTGGGGTGGATCTTCAATTCCTCCAGCATTTTATTCAGGGCTGTTTCAGAGGCCAATATTCTCACTCTCTCTTGCTCCCCTGCCATTTCTAAATGTTTGATAGACATTAAACATTGATTTAAATTTGAGTTTGTGTGCTAACTCTTCTATCAAGATTTTCCTTTTCCTTATTATTTCTGATAATGGAAGTAATTTCAAAAAGCTAAAATGTGTTAAAAGATACCCAGTAATGCACATCATATGCCTGTTGTATGTATTATTTTATTTAAAGTTCATGATAATTCATGAGGTAATTAGCAAGTGTCATTGTATCTTACAGCTATTGAAATCAAGACTTGAAAGACTGCCCACATTCATACTGTTAGTAAGCAGTGGAGCCTAGATTTCTGATGCCAAACCACTTGTTCCCAGGCACTGTGCTGTCTGTCAGATGACTCAGTTGATCGGTATCTCTTGTTAGCATGATGGCTCATGCAATTTTCCGGAAATGTGGGGAACCTGTTGGGAATGGAAACTTTCTTAGGGCTTTTGAAAACATTTACTTAATGTTTACCCTCAAGTGTCAACATCAAATTCCCATGCGCGCGCACACACACACACACACACACACACACACACACACACACCTTACAATATTTAAGGAAAAGAACAGGTGAGCCAAGTGATTTAGATAACACATTTTGTAAAATAATTTTCCAGACTGGTTGAATGTAATTTAAATATTTCCATTTCCACATGAGATAATGTTTTTGAAACCATATCTTAAATCTAAGTCTAATATGTGTTTCAATGAACAAAAGAATACTCTAATGAGTGTCTACAGTATAAAATTTATGGGTAAGAGACTCAAAATTATTTCTGTTGACTCACTTAGAATGAGATCATGTGTATAACGGAGCATTTCTGAATTCAAAATTCTGCATGATCTCTGAATTTTTTCAACAAAGTTTGGCTTTGGATATCTAGTCATACTCTAGCAAGAAACTCGGATACATTTTTTGTTGTTTTTAACAGAACATCTGGTATTTATTGGCAGAATGCATTAGTGATGATTTTCTGTAGTATTGAAGCCAAATGTTGATGGAGTATGAGTTCATCTTGTTTATGTCACTCTCATTGTGTCAAATCCAAAGCCCAATTTTCTTCCTACCAACTACAGTGGCATCTGAAAACATGGCAACCACAGCCATGGGATCTTTGAGATTTCAACTAAAAGAGCAAAGTGTCAAGATGAAATATTAGATTGATAATTTACCAATAATAACATTATATTGTTAAATGCATATCTAAATATATAAGAAAAATGACTCCACAAAGATACATTTTTAATTTTTTATTTAATATAATTGGAAAGATACATCCTAATTTTACTTCTCAAAACACAAGGATATCCCCTCAGGAGCCAATCTTTCCTCAGCAGGTTGATTTAGATAATAAAATGAAAACCAGTAACTGGATGTATCCTCAAATCTTATGCTTCAAGAATTGAAACTGGGAGATCCTTGGGGTTGCAGGGCATCTCTGAGGCTGCTGAAGCTCTCTGTTAGGTAACAGTCTCAACAGAGCTTGTTAACAGGACTCCTGGTCAGGGCCGTGATAACTGGATCCCTTTATCGTGGCCCACACTCCTTCCATCAGGTCCCTCCATTATCACTTGCCCACCCCCCTCAGCTTGCTCTGTTAGCACTTCTACTCTCCTGAGAGAATGGGATTAATCTCTTTTGCTCTCTCTCTCCCCTCCCTCTTTTTCTCACCTCCCTCTGGCTAACCCTTCTTGGATCTATCACTTTTCCTCTCCAGCAATGCTGATTCCTTCCTTTTCTTTCTTCTCTAACAGCTATTTCTTCCACACCAAATGTGTGGGTCCTTTTCTCCCCTCCAACAAGAAGTCTTCCTCACTAGTTTCCATACCACTGATGAAAGGGACTACTTGAATATTTTAAATCATCAAACTAGAAGTGTTTTCTCTTCCTTTGTAACAGAGGCAGAACACAGAATTGGTTAAGAACACAAGCTTTGAAATTAGACTACAGCTTGACTTAAATCCCAGTTCTAACATGCTCTTGAATGTAGCACACATTACTTAGTCACCTTCAGCTCCAATTTCTACATCTATAAAGTGTTTGAATTAAAGAAGCTATTGTTATAAATGCACTTTACAAAGTAATAGGAATAGAATCAGCAGGCAATAATAACAGCTTCGGTTTTTTTTTTTTAATACCATACCTGTTGATCAGATAGCACTGGTCTTAAGTGTTTGGCTTTGCTAACTTCTGTAAATCCTTCTTCTAGGCCCACTTTGGTGAGCCTGTCCACCTATGGCTATCTCAGTCATTTATAAATGTGTGTATTCAGAAGCTTACTTAAAGGGTATGTAATATTCTATCCCTACTTTATATTATGCCATTGTCACAAACTTAGCCCATGTTAAGGCATTATTCCTCCTGGACACTTTAAAGATCTAGAGGTTGTGGAAGAGGAAGGAGAAATAGGGAAAAAGCAAAGGGGAATGGCAAAAAATCTCTTCTAAAAGGTCTTCTATTCCTAGAGTAAAATTTTAGGTCATAGACCAGCTATGTAAGCAGAAAAGGTAATCTGGGGTAGCACCTTCTCTACCTGCTCACTGGCAAACTTTTCTCTAATATCTCACTGGCTTCTTGATGGCAAATAACCAGTTTTTATTGTGAGAGGGGTATGAGAATAATTAATATGATCTTGACATCATGTTAAATAAATTCAATTATTTGTAAATACTTTGTAGTCGCATTTGATCCTCACAACATTTCTTGTGGACATTTTAATCCCCATTTTACAGGAGAACAAATTGAGCTTTAGAGAGAGTAAACAGCTTGCTTTATGTCACTAAGCTAGTAGACAATACAGGTCTCTCTGATGTCCAAACGTTTGGCTTTACCTGTTACACCTTACGCACACTACCTGTCAATGAAAAGTTCTGAACCATAGTAACTTGCTTTCTTTCTCCCCTAATAGTATTCATTTGGGTTCAGAGATGGACACTTTGAAAATACCATATAGACTATAGTCCTTCGAAGTAGTGCCTAGGAACCACTGTTTCCTCATGAGGGAGGATGAAAAGCTCAAGGGAAAAGTTAGGTACCCCATGCACTAAATTGCAATTCTTCATATATCTGTCTGTCCAGGAGGTATCCAGCCATGTAATGTGAAAAATGGAGATATTTATTGACGAAGGTACAAGAAACACTGTACATAGAACAATGACACCTCAGTCCCCTTCATAGCTGGCATCTTGGGATCTCACATAGTTCTCTTCACCATCAGCTGCCCCATCATATTTTCCTGAATCTCATGGATGGTTTGAAATCTCTTCCCTTTCAAAGGTGATTTTAGTTTGGGGAGAAGCCAGAAGTAACAGGGTATCAAATCCAGGTTGTAAGGGAGCTGAGTCACCTGGGCGATTTAATGTTTTGCTAAATAATTCTGCACAAGATGTAATGCATGATCAGGAACATTGTCTTGAGGAAGCTGCCAATCACCAGTTGCCCATAACTGCGGCCTTCTGAATCGCCAAATAGTTTCTGTGGAGGAATGTTCAAGCTTAATGCAAAATTTGGTGCAGATCTATTGCTCTACTCACTCAGTCACTTTGCATATGATGGCCACACAGTACACATGCTCACTGAACAGCTCTTACCACCCCTACTCACTAATACAGTAAAATTGTCATTGTTCACACATGCACATGCCAGTCCTCTCTCCTTGGCTGCCATATTACACTGATGTGCAAACTGTTCTCGTTAGAATAACAATGGCTGGACTTTATCTGGACAGGTCTCACGTATATAGTTAAATTACAGTTGACATATAATTATAGTAGTCTCAGGCGTACAGCCCCATGATTAGATGTTTATATAACTTACAAAGTAATCACCTCGATAAATTTAGTACCTGACACAAAGTACTTGTATAGTTATGACAATATTATTGACTATATTTCCTATCTGGACTTTACATCCCCATGACTATTCTGTAAGTACAAATTTGTACTTCTTACTCTCTTCAGCTTTCTCACTCATCCCCCAATCCCTTTGCATCTGGCAACCATCAAAATGTTCTCTGTATCTATGAGTCTGTTTCTGCTCTGCTTATTTGTTTTTTTGATTTTGAAATTCCACATATAAGTGAAGTCATCCGATATTTGTCTCTGTCTCTCTTATATCACTCAGCACAATAGAATCTAGGTCTATCCTTGTTGTTCCATATGGCAAGATTTCTTTTTTCTTTTTTTTTATGGCTGTATCATATGCCATTGTATATGAGTACCACTTTTACTTTACCCATTTATCTTAGCTTACTTCCATATCTTGTCTATTCTTATATAAATAATGCTGTAATGAACACATGAATGTATGTGTCTTTTTGATTTAGTGTTTTAGTTTCTTTGGATAAACACTCAGAAATGGAATTGCTGGGTCCTTCTTGGTCTCTTGCTATAACCTTTTCCGCCTCTCTCCCCACCCACTCCCCTGATGATAACCATCCATGTGATCTCCGTTTCTGTGATTCTGTTCCTGTTCTAGTTGTTTGCTTAGTTTGTTTTTGTTTCTGTTTTAG
>VMDR010033681.1:0-11286 GCA_007922815.1 Macrotus californicus
ATCTCGGTTCTGCTTTAGCTGTGTTCCCAGATTCAGACGTAATGATTTTTTTACTAACCCATTGTAGGTGTTTTCTCATTTCCCTTTTTAACCCAAGAGTTAATCCTTCTTCTCTTCTGCCAAAAATTTTGTCAGTTTTCAGGCTGTTTATGAGCCATAGTAATATCCGTATTTATATTTTTAATTAATCCTATCAGCACATAATATGCCACCTTTTTTCTTTTTTGCATTGAACCCTTTCTTAATCAGATACTGTGGATATTCTTCCTCAGCTTTCTCTAAGTATTTGTCTAATAACATTTTGCATCATTTTTGCCCTTGTCAGATTTTTTAAAAAATTTAAGTCTTTTAAATTGTACTCATTTGTATCGGTATCAACTCATGAATTCCTATTTTATTCATTAGTTTGTAATCTGATACTCTTATTCATTTGACACACAAATTCCCCTAGGTTTGATCAATAGAAGTCTCTCTGGCTGCCCCCTATTTCCTTCTGTCACTTCCCCATCATTTTTTAAAGCATTTACATATCCAAAAGATGTTGCAGGGAATTCTGTGCTTTTCCCAGTCTTGGAATCAGCCCTTGCCTTATCTCTTAGTATACTCATTGCTACTAAGGTAAAAGTGTTTCTTTACTCTGTCAGTGGATAGAATCAAGCGATCCATTACAAAACCATACATATATTCATACAACTATACAACTATGCATCTATCGGTCTAAACCTATGAATTAATACCAATTCTTCCAGTTTTAATTCAACACCTCAGGGTTCTTTCTAGCATTCCCCCTTTCCACCTTCATTAATCCTTTCTCAAACAGTGAGAAATCTGGCTCCCATTAGTCTCAATATATGTACTTATTTCTCAATCATGTAACTTAGTAGCGCAATGCAGTCAGTCCCCGAACCACTCCACCACCTACTGCCTCGCTCGCTGTGATGCTGGGCTGCTTCACTGCGACACCTCTCCCCAGCAGGTGTCCACGGGCTCCAGGCACACACCAATTCCTTCTTGTTTGTACTTCCTCAAACACTAATGTCTCTATGCAGGGAAGGGCAAGTGAAGACGGAAAAAAAGGGGGAGAATCGGTCTTCGGTTAAATTTAAGATGTTTACATTCACCGTAACTTAGAACTTACTTCTGTTATCTCACAATTTCCATTGAGTAGCAATGGACAATTTCCTTCTACCTGTTTAAAAGGTAATATACCCTACTTTTATTTTTTATATGGCTGAGTAGTATTCCATTGTATATACGTACCCCATCTTTATTCATCTGCTGAAAGACAATTAGGCTGTTTTACGTGTACTGGCTATTGTGAATGCTACTGCAATGAACACAGGAGCATATAAAACTTTACTTGATATTTGAAAGCATACCATGTGCCAGGCACAAATTATAAATTATTATTATTCTGTTTTATGAGGAAACTGAGGCACAGAGAGGTTAAGTAATTTACCTAAAGCTATACAACCAGTAAGTGAAAACCTCAGCTCTTCCCCCTCTGTAACAATGCCTCTATTTTTTCAATGATGGTAATAACATATGATGACAGACAAGAGGAACTGGGAGCATTATTGCTTAATTCTTCCCTCAAATTTCAACTCAGTACCATAGGGAACTTTTTTATTCACATCAGAGATAAAATTCTGAATTTAACAGAAAACTGGGATTCATTTACAAAAGTTCATTTTACTTTAGTTTTTGGAAAACAACTGTTTCATAAAATTAGGGCGGGCAGATAGAAAGTTTAAATGGAATTTAAAGGTATACTTGTACAATATAAAGATGGCTCTGGAATCTAAGGGAAAAGGCAACTCAGTCTCATATTCCCAAATGAAACATATATATATACACTTAAAAATGGATATAGGCTTTGTGCCAATCCCACAATTTCAAAACCGTGTAAGTCGAATGTCAGATGCAAGCTTTTTAAATCTCAAAAAAGTTTGCCTTAAATGAAATACAAGTTATGTATAGTATACCTGATATTTCTAGTTTTTAGGGCTTTGAATATAAGTTAATAAAGTAACTAAAATTAGGAACAAATCGTTTGATGAAAGAGAGAAAACAAATGAAAAGACTGTAATGAAACAATGTGCTTACTGGACTGAGTAAGTATCAAATAATTTATTTTCTGAAAACCGCTTTCTTTGTTATATACCATCTGTTGGGTCATACCAATATGGTCAAACAGAAAAATATTTTAAATTCTTTCAAGACACAAAGAAAAAGAGTAACTCACCCATCAAATACAAATATACTATTTTATTCTAAGGGAATATTTCTGTGGTTTCTGCAAGGGGAAAACCCAAAGTGGTTAAAAAACAAAAAAGAACAGAAAGGATAACTTAGATGTTTCTCTTGTGTGTTTGATGTTTTTTTCCTCCTCTGGAAAAAAAATGTAATTTTACATAATTTTACGGAATTTTTCAAAGCAAATAATTGGAGACATATCAACAGCTATGCTTACAGGAAATGACCAATATTTTCTTGTACGAATTAATTTAGGATCTGGACAATTCTGTAATCTAACCTGTAATTTAAATCCCAATACAGTCATTAACCTGGGGTGTTGGCTGTTCTCAGTTAAAAGATACAGATTTTCTCTCTCTCTCTGGTCTTTTATAACAATTTATCTGCTGTGCCAAGAACACCTGTTTTTAATACAACGACAGGGACAGTCAGTGCTTACACAAACGTAAACGAATATAGTGGGGACTGTTACAGCTGAAGTTTCTGGACAGTTTATTGGCAGATTCATGAAACAGTTCAGGTTCTTCCTCCGTATCAAACACGGTCCGGAAGTAATAAACTTTCCAATCAGAAATGACAAACACAGATGAAACGAAATCATACAGAATTGGGGCAGATTTACTTCTTACACACAGTTCTCAGTAACAAAAAAAGAAATTTGTTACAGGCAGAGGGACAGAACCATCAAGTAAGTACACAATGTCAAAAGGCCTATTTTTAAGTTTTTATTGTAGTCAAATGACTTTATTTAAAAAAACAAAACAAAACAAACAAACCTGCCATTCCCATCTAAAACAAATGGGACATATTGAAAAGTCTTTCAAGGCTAAAATTTCTAAGAGCCTTTTGGACTGCTCTCATTTCTATTAGAGGGTCAAATTAACCTCTGCTAAAGAAGTTTTGTGATTAGCCAACATCATAAAAGCTTCGATTCAAAATTTTGTGGGGAAGAAACTGAGAATGGAGATAAGAGATGTGGATTGATATGTCAAACACAGCTATGACTTGCAATCCTCAGAAAACCACTAAAACAGCTAGAGTTTGGAATAATGCTATAAGAAGACCTGCTTGTGAATATGCAAGACAGTCAAAGTCTTTGTATCCTAACCCCAGAAGCCCCATTTTCAAGTTTCTTAGGACAACAAGGTCGTCTTCCAAATGCTTTACATAGGAACGTACTAGGATCTTTCCTACCATAATTCCGATAGCTAAGTAATACTGTGTGTCTTTGTGGAATCCTCCACAGGTTTGCCAGAGTTAAGGAGAGAGACTATCCTTTTTGAAATGACAAGGGCCTCCAGAAACTGGTGCAAAAGAAAAATAAGAGGAATTATTTAGGAAACAGGAAGATAAAACAACAAAAGAAAAGCTGCCATTTGGGGATAAAGTGAAAAAAGGAGAACCCCCATTTCCGTGTACCACAGCTCAGGCCATGAGACAGCAGCAATAAAGGCTGACACCCAGGGAAGTGGGCATTTTAGTGGGTTTTCTAAAAACATTTCAAGACACTTGGGGTCAAATGGGCTCCACAGATCTTCTGTGTGTATGACCGGTCTGTGGAGTTTCAGCCCCTTTACCTTAATTTACCCACATCCAGACCCACAGCCGAGAAGCTAGACCCACAAAGTAACAGGGACACATTACTGTGTGAACAGCCGTGAAGGCCCTTTTTCCTGATGTGAGGAGCCAAAGGCAAAAGCACCAGAGGCTTCCATCCTTCACAGAATTGGCTTGGCAGTGAAAATCGAAAGACCATTTCACTCTCTACCTTTCACGAAAAGTGGAGTATTTTTACTAGGTCTTCAAGTCTGGGTCCCACAGCCCTCATCTGATGTCACTCTTAGCTCTGCACTGGCTTCCCCCTGACTTTTACACAGGGCGTGCCCAAGGAGCCTACTGCAGCCAAGGTTTCACTCCGAAGCTACCTCTCTAAGGTCTAAGGTTACTATGGTAGAGTTTTATATAACAGTTTTCCTTAAAAAATATTCCACAATTTGTTATTCCCAAACAAAATAAGATTATGCACCACTCAGAGAAATTGGTTAGTCATTCTGAAGATGTCTAAGAACTAGATCACTGCCAAAGAACGTTTCTCAGTTCATACTTTTTCCTTCAGTTTTCATTTGTACATCCACACTGTGGTTCACGAGTCACCTGTTTTCCATTATCTTATAATCAAGTCAAGAGGACTTGGACTTATACATCGTTTTCCCAAGCTGGATGCATTCACAGTTTGGTGCATACCAATGTGTATGAAAATAGGAACCCCACTTCTGCTTTAATCTGATAATTCAACATCAGAGTCTTCAGATTTGGCTTTGGCAAGTTCTTCGTGTACCTCCCTCACCATGAGAATACGTGTTAACATGGTGTCCAGGGTCCCAGGGTCTATCGGGAATGTGGAGTACCACATGGGGCTATTCGGAACACAGGAGCGCTCGGGTTGAAGGTAAAACACATCATTCCTCTGCTTCACACTTTCAGAACTATCCATAAGAAAAAAAAAGAAAAAAGAAAGGAAATTGGGGATTAAAGAGCAGAGGAAATACATAACTACTCTTTAACCGTTTGAGTCCCAGGGGGTATTGTCAGCAGCGCAATCGCGCTGCTTGGGACTCAAACGGTTAATGTAACAGCTCTCAACTTGGCCCTGCTGTAATAATAGTATCATGGGCAAGCAACCCACCCACACAGACACAAGTTTATAAGCGTCCCCAGGAGCAACCTGGAACTCCACAGCTTTTCCCCCACACTCAATAAATCACACGGGATTGGCAGTGAGTGTCACGTTAACAGAAGACAAAGTGTAACTCCTTCACAAGCATTAGTGCTTACAACAGTTTTAGGAGCAACAAAAGTTCAACTCCCATGTGACACTACGGCTGAGAACCACATGCCCTCAGCACCCATTATCCGGAGTGAACCCCAAAGCACTCAACACACACTATCGAAGGGCAAACACAGTCACTACGTTTCTTTGAGGAAAAAAGTACTTCAGTGTGGATCTTACAACTCTGAAGTCATAAAGTTTCCGTAAGCAAAAGACCACTTAAAATTTTTCAATTCCTAAAAATAAATTATTTTTGTATTTTTTTAGCAGTATAACCTCTTCTCTAAATATTTTTTCTGCCCCGGCTGGTGCGGCTCAGTGGGTTGAGTGCTGGCCTGTGAACCAAAGGGTCTCTGGTTCAATTCCCAGTCAGGGCACATGCCTGGTTGCGGGCCAGGTTTCCCGGTGTGGGGCACATGAGAAGCAACCAAATATTGATGTTTCTCTCCCTCCCTTCCCCACCGTCTAAAAATAAGTAAATAAAATATTAAAAATAATAAATATTTTTCTATATAAATAATAAAACCACAGCAGTTTAGATATCACAGAGAAGTTGAGTAACAGTTGTACAGATCAAACAATGGCAGGAATTCTTACTCTTGCCTTTGAAGAGATTTTTGGAAAAAGATTATCAATATATAAAGCAATTTGTTTCTTGGTTCAAAATCCAGGCAGATATGAGAATGAGGAAATAATGAAATTAGAGGTAAATCCTTGTCTTTAGACTTTGACTTGAGTCACAGGCGAGCTACATTTCTGATATTCAAGCACCCGAAACTCAGAATATGTTAACTACTTTTTGAAGTGCACTACACCTAGTTCAGTGGAAGGCCACCTACCATTTTGACAGGTAAAACTCATAAAGCCGGACAGGGCACCTCAGCGGGTTGTCAGTATTCTCTGCCATCTCCACACCCACGGGAACCTCATCATCTTCGTTTCGTTTCCTCTTGCCCACAGTTAGTTTTTCTTGAGGCAGAAAAAAATAATGAGATTATTTCCTTCAAGTCTCAAGACACCCAACAAGTTTTGCTTCCAGTCAGAACTGTCCCTCCCTCCCTCCCTCTTCCTTCACTTACTCATTCAACATTTAGTGAGCACCTATGGAGGCGCTAGGTATTATGGTAAGTGCAGGGGTGATGGCACTGAACAAAACAGCATCCCTGTCCTGTACAACCCCTGCTCACCGAGCCGGGCAGCACGGCCAAAGGCCCGTTGCTCCAGGGTATGCCTCAGTCTGAGCCTGACTGAGACACTTTATTAGGCAGAGGGTTCTTAAGGGGTTCACAAGCTCTTTTCCTATGGTAGACATTGAGATACAGGTTGTCACCTCTTTATCTAAAAATAGTTCTACTATGGGACATCAGTGCCCACCAGGCATTTGTTCAAGTTTCTTTTATTTGTTACAGTATTATGAGAAATGGAATCCTGGCAGGGAAAAGAAATGCTTAGTAAAGTGACCATTCGATAAGAAAAGAGCAAATCCTTTTCCACCAAAAGAATTCTGCCGAGGGTGAAGACGTGCACGGTGTGCTCTTGTACACTTTTCCATCCAACCTTCAAGGGAACCGCAGGTGGAACCGAAGCCCTGAGGAAAAAGGTTTTCTTCTTTTCTTACAGCTGCTCTTAGCAATAGCACAGAACCCCCGCCTCCTGCGTTAGTTACTGCTTACATACCATTCTCCCCGCTTTTCTATTTAGAGGCTACCTAAATGGAAAGACTGCTAGTTATTCGTTCAGAAAAGAAGCTGAACTTACTACAAGTCTTGGTAAGCACCTAAAATCAGAAAACAGGGAAAAGTTACCTGACTGCCTTTCTTCCCCAACAATATCAATTAAGAGCACCAAGTGGGATATTTATATTTGTTCATATATGTGAACAAATTGAAAGAAACAGGACACATAGTGAAAAAGCAAGATAATCTTCGTATTTTCTAAAGTAAAGGAGCAGTTGGGGGAAAAGCTGGCACAAAGATGAACATCACAATTATTCTTTAAAATTTTACTTTCAGTAATTTTAAATTTTCACATTCAAAATATATTTTTCACTATTATCCTAAGTAACAACTTGATTTTGGGAATTTTAGAACTTACAATTTTGGTCAAATATCAAAACACTTAATTCCTAGTTTCTTAATAACAATACTGACTTTTTTAAACTTAAAACAACTATTATTTAATATGCTGCTTTTGGAATGTCACTGCTGGTATTATTCTATCATGTACAAAAGCAGCAAACTCTAGGCCAGCTTTTAAAAGTTCCTTCAGAATTTGACAATTTATGTAAACTAAAAAGAGGTGGTCTGGTTAAAAGAAAAAGATTTAGAAACAGTAGATTTAAAAGTTAAACACATTCCTTTTAACTAGCAATGGACCCATCTGTTCCCTCTAAATCAGTGATTATCCACTTGGCTATATATTTAAATTCCCTGGGAAGTTTTAAAATGAGGATTTTTTGGGCTACCATCAATGAAATCGGAACTTGTCATTTAAAAGCCAATAAAAGTATACTGAAGCACTGATTCCTCTCCTTTTGAGAAACACCGTGAACCTAGCCCTGACATAAAGAAAGCACTGAATGTTAAACTAGAGCTACACTCTTCCATGTCTGGAGTCTACAATCACCCCTCTGTAATTAGTTTCTATTTGAATACGAGTGAGGCCTCAATAGAAATCTTACAAACTCCCACCACACACCTGGTTCCGACTCTGGCTTTTGTACAGGTGGAAAAAACCTCAGATATGTCATCTTGGTACTGTACTTCAAAATTCTGGTCCGTCTCATCACGTGGGCGAAGGAAAGCTTCAAGTGCTCAGTAACATTCTTTAGTTGAAAGTATTTGGTATTGAAGAACAGGAGGGTGTTCAAGAGGACAATCGGCGAGTAAGCGCCCAGCTGCTTGCATTCCCACAAGTGCTCTTCTTCGATGCGGGAGAACATGTAACCTGGGCCAGAGGGGTGGGGGACAGAAGCGATATTAAGCTCCTGAAAAATAAGACTAATTTCTCAAATTCTCAGACAAGAAAAACAGAAAAGGAACCGCAAAGAAAAGGTCAAATGATTCCACACTGAAGCAGACTCTGTGAGCCTTCTCTGGGAAGTGTTCATCTATTGTTATTTGAGACCAGGGGTTGGCAAACTTCTTCTGTAAAGGGCCAGGTGGTAAATATTTTAAGCAGTGTGGTCCATATAGGCTCTGAACAACTTTGTTATTGTAGAAGATAAGGAGCTGCAGACAATGCACAAATAGATATGGCTATAATATGCCAATAAAGTTTATTTATAGACACTCATTTGAATTTCATATAATTTCCACTGTCACAGAATATTATTATTCTTTGGATTTCTTTCACCAAATTATTTAAAACCAATTTTAGTTCATGGACTATATACAGAAACAGACAGGTCTGGCCCATGGGTCACAGTTTGCAGATCCCTATTCGAGATCAATACACTTCCTGTTAACTGGTTCAGTTTTATTTAGCTTAAGATCATTATAAGGCAGACAGTGCCCTACCTCCTTCCCACTTCCTCTTATTTTGAATTTATACTGAGTGATAAATTCATGATGCCTTATCTGGGATTTTTCTTGAAAAGCAGAAGAGATTGTGCAGAATCATTATACCTTTAAATGCACCTTCCCCAAGATATCCCTTAAAGTTCAGTTCTTTCCTCATGTTCTCTTCACAATCCTTTTGTTGCTGATTCTGCATCTATTTTTAGGCAATTCATATTCATAAACATGAACTTATTACTTGCATATCCATGCCCCGTAGCCCTCTTTGAATGCTAAAGGCACCAAGCCACCAGGCTGCTCAGAATGCTTCAAAGGTGGCTTGTAGCACAACAGAAAGGGGCACAAATCCAGAGCATCACATTCAACTTCTCCATTCACAACCAGGGAGCCTACGACCAGGAGCAAATTAGGGATCTGTCCAATGAGTTACGGTCAAAGACAATTTGAAGGCGCAGACTTAACTCTAAACAACCAGTTCAGGGTACTTTTTAGAAGTAGAACATCTGGCAGTCATTGTGTACAGTGTACAACTTTACCAACATTACCAGAATAAAAACAGTTTCAAAAAAAGTAAATGGACCTCCAGTAGATTTTTATTTTCAACAGTTAGTATGTATACACATGCTGTTTGGAAAATGGTTTTACTAAAATAATCAATAATAAAACAAAGAATTTCCCCTCAGAAGCCCAAGTACATTATGAATCAGGACAGAAATAAAAATGAACAAATTATAAAAAGATAATCTTACAACTTAAGCAATTTAAGAAGACATACATAAAAAGAATCAAAGTAAAAAATAACCGTCCTACCATTAGGAAGTATTGTAGGTTCCCATATTTTCAACAGTTTGGTAAGTTCAATCATAAATCTGGAATAGGGCTCTGTAAAAATGTTATCTATTCTACCATTTTCAAACAGGTACTACAAGAGAAAAAATGACAACACATGTTGATACAAAGAAAACACGAGTTTTTTAAAGATTATTTTAACTGAAACTTATATAATGTTGCTAACCAATGTCACCAATACATTTATTTAATTTTAAATTTTTTAGAAAATTATTTTAAGAAACTTATCCTTAATTTTTGCCCTTACAATATTGTGAACCATTTTAAGGACATATGTTGAAATACCAGGATTCAAGCTAATGATCCCTTTCACGAGGACTGACATCATCTTGAGCACTGAGCTTGCAAGGTAAAATTTTCTATATCCTTTGTAAAACATGGATAACAGAGAAAATTTACAATAAATAAGTACCTTTACTCAGTTCATGAAAATTATATACTAAAAATTGGTCCTAAATTGTATTTTCCAAATCATTTTTCTAATTCACAGTAAGTATCTGCAAATGTACTCCCAGAAGTTTTTGTTTATCAGCCTAATTAGAAGATAACTTCCTGAAATGATAGTTAGCTGGCGTCAGGTGACCTGAGGATGCCCGTATTCAAACACTATTTGGAGCCTTCTAATCACAGCTCTCAACTCTGTACCCCACAACACAGCCTTCAAAAAGCTCAACCCTAATTGTAGGATATAAAACAATACTAATTATAACCATTAAGAATGTATCACAGGATGGGAAGCAAGCAAAAGCTTGGGTAAAGTATAGTGAAATAAAACATTTTAAGGGTGTAGGTCTGGTTAGATAAAATCACTCAAGGAAATACAATGAAAATTTATAGAGCAACACCAGGTAGCATATAATTAGACTCTAGAAATCTTTTAGTGAGCTCTGGCTGGTGTGGCTCAGTGGACTGAGTGCCAGCCTGTGAACCAAAGTGTCACCGGTTTGATTCCCAGTGAGGGCACATGCCTGGATTGTGGGCCAGGTCCTCAGTGGGGGATGCACAAGAGGCAACCATACACTGATGTTTCTCTCCCTCTCTTCCTCCATTCCTCTCTCTCTAAAAATAAATAAGTAAAATATTTTTTAAAAATTTAAAAAATAAAATAAAAATCTTTTGGTGTTTTCAAGATTTGTTATTTTAAATTTATTTTTCTACAGCTATCTTGGTTTCCTGCTTTTCTATCAATGTATGACTTGGAGAAAACTTTTATTTCTATTTAAATTTATTCTAGCTAATAAAAATTAAACACCATTTCAATGTGCATTCTGATAGGTCTCTTCAAAGGCAACTGATAACTGTATTGCCAGATTACAGTTTTGTTACTGAAAGTATTCTTCTTTTTCTTCTTTTAATAAAGTTATTTTCCCATCTTAAAAATATATCTTCAATGACCTGGCTGGTGTGGCTGTGGATTGAGTGCCGGTCTGTGAACCAAAGGGTCACCGGTTCAATTCCCAGTCAGGACACATGCCTGGGTGGGCCAGGTCCCCAGTAGGGGGTGTGCAAGAGGCAACCACACATTGATGTTTCTCTCCCTCTCTTTCTCTTCCCCTTCCCCTCTCTAAAAATAAATAAATAAATTCTTTAAAAAAATATTTCCTCATTGTAAAAAATGTTTCAAATACAAGAAAAGTAGAAGAAAGACATATTCAAACTGACTATATAAAGATTATTATCATTCAGGAATATTTCAATCTTTTAAAAAAATTCTTTTTTAAATACATAGAGTTGAATTTTATACACTTACTCAAATATATAAATGCATATAAAATACATGCTTTTGTCTTTTTTTTAAATTGCTTTCCTCTTAGAACAAGAACAAGATAAAAA
>VMDR010033682.1:0-11291 GCA_007922815.1 Macrotus californicus
ATTAATAATTATGTAAAATGAGAATCTTTTTACAAATATGTCCTTTATCATTTGTCTTTTTAACTTTATTTATGGCATCTTTTGTCAAGAACAAGAATATAGGAAATGTGAAGCTGACATTTCCAAAAAATGATTAGCCAAATAAACATTTTAAGTCAAAGTAGGGAGAGAATATTGTGAAATTAAAGAAGATCCATTGATGTGTAGGGAAGGGTTGTGACTAAGAGCCCTGAGGCAAATCCGCACTCAGGCCTGGGGCTCATGCAGACCCATGGAGAGGCTGGCTTCATGGGGAAGGGTGTTTTAGAGGGTTGTTGAGAGTAAAGAATTTGGGGGTGCAGATCTGCAGTTTAGTTGTGACTTCCTGCCAGGTCTAATCCTACGCACATATTTACACGCACTGTAGTGCAGTTTCCTCACCTGTCAAATAATAGTTTTCACCATATAGGGCTATTGTATGAACAAAACGTTTAATGGGTGTGTCATACAATGCTGTACTGACATATAACACTTCTAGATTACAGGGTAGAACATTATGCACAGCATGTGTGCAGTTATATAGGCATATAGGCACTATAGTATAATTTACAATATGATCTACCATATACACAGTCCTTGTTTACATGTAGCAGCACTATATTGCAAGCTGTGATTATTATGTGAATTTCAGTTCCCTTATCCATAGATTGGGGATGTTGATATTGTCAATAGTGTACATTAGACAGGATGGCTGCCAGGGTTAATGATAACAAGAAACATATATTTAGTCTTTGTTGTCAGTTCCTGCCACAGAACTCCTAAAACCTTGGGAATTTACTGAGTTATATAGGTGAGAGAAGCATATTTTGTTCTTCACAGTAAGCCCCTATCAACCTTACCTGAATTTATGCTAATGAGGTGACTCAAGGTGGGGCCCTTGCGTAGCTTCAGGCAAGAAGCTGGTTGTGAGGAGAACCAACCATTTGATGAGAGGGTTGGAACTTTCAGCTCCATCCCTAGTATTTGGAGAGGGAAGAGAGGCTGGAGGTTGAGTTCAGTCACCAGTGGCCAGTGATTTAATCAAGTACATTGACATAATGGAATCTCCAAGAAACCCCTAAATAATGGAGTTCAGGGAGCTTCCAGATTAGTGAATGTGTGGCAGCTCGAGGAGGGTGGAATGACTAGGGAAAGCATAGAAGCTCCGTGACCTCTCCCCCCACAAATGCCAGCCCAATAGCTTTCGCTATTGTGACCAAGCAAGCCAGGGCTTGTCCACTTGGCATCTTGGTACATGATCCAGCAATTACTGTTGAAGGAAACAGGTTTTTATTTACAGGATTCCAACCTCAGGTGGGGGTGCTGGGAGCACTACTACTTGGAGCCCTGTTCTCCCACAAGACCCAGCACTTCCCTGGCTCCCTACCAGGCTATAAGCCACTTCCATTCCCCAAAGTCCCCCACATCCTTATCTGGTCTTAAACTGACTGTGTAAACAGTCCTCCGTCCTCTCTAGAAGATGCTCTTGTGGGTTTCAGAGTCACCATCCTCTTGCTGCAGCTCCCTCCTTCAGGATCTGGGGTACGTTGTCCTCAGCCTCCATGTAACTGGCCAGGAAACACATGCCATGTTACACTGGATCATGGTGGAGTCTGGGAAATCACATGTCGCAAGAGAGTGGCTTCTCTGTAACATCCTTCAGAAAAGCAGAAGTCAGCATTCCTGATCACAGTGCAGTTCAGCTCCAAGCACCTCTCATGAATCTGTGCGTGGTTAGTCAGGTCCCCGCATGGCTCCATCAGCTTTCTCCGTATACTCTTTCCTTCCGCATGGCTTACAGACTGCATACCTGCTTCTTCACTACACCAGACTGCATAGTGGAATCCCCCTACTTTATGGCTCCTTCCTCATGGCTACCTGCTTCTCTCACAACTCACCCTCATTTAAAATGCTTGGCTGGAAACTTCCTATGTGACCTCATATCTGGCCCCTCCTATGATACGCTGCTACATTTGCCAATTCACCTGTATCTTTTACCTCCTTCTGGCTGCCATCTTTAGTCAGGGTAAGACTTCCCCACGACACATGGACACCTGAGGTGGGCATTCACATCCCCTGGCTATCACAAGCCACTATATGCTCTCAGAGTCACATACTCCTTTTGCCTGGGTGGTAGCCACTTCCTTTCAGGAAAGACACCACTATCAACTTGCCATTGTAACGCCATTTGTTGGGGTTTTCGGGGGGCCCATGCTCTGTACCCTGTTACACTATGCGTCTTTCTCATTTGGCTGTTACTGAGTTGTATCCTGTACTCTGCAGAGGTTGCAGCTGATCTGAGAGATACCAACAAGTTCTTTTCTTAAATATTGTTACATATATTGGGTGCATAGGTTCAATGTCATGACTAGCTTGAACATTATGGCTTAACATTAGTCACACACCCGGTTTATAATAAACCACTAGGTTTATAATAAACCATTAAAGTGCTTTCCTAAGTTCTGTGAGTCATTCTGGAAAATTATGAAACCTGAATTGGGGAGTGAGCATGGAAACCCTTAAATTTATAGTTAGTAGTACCAGTTAAAACCTGAACTTGTGTTTGGCTTCTGACTGGGGGCAATCTAATGGGACCAAGCCCCGAACCCACGAGATTTAACAATAACTTCAGGTTGATAGTGTCAGAATTGAGTTGTAGGACACCCAATTATTGTCCAGAGAACCAGAAAATTGGTTGTTGGATGAAGAACAAACCCATACATTTGGTGTCAGAAGTGGGAGTAAAATAATTCAGTGGGTTCAATAGGGTGATGTCAATAAAGTGTTCTGCATTGTCCAGGCACATGGTTTATATATAATGATTACTGTGAAATTACTGAGAAAAAGAAATAAGGTGCTTTTAAATTAATGTTTATAATCCAACAGACATTGTGTACTTGCTCTTTTCAAAGCTTGGTACTGACCTCTGGGAGAGGCAGGCAAAGAGGCAACTGTGTGTAAGGTGGACTGCAATTCTGCTTTAATGGTTAGGAATAGAGGAACATAGAGAAACCTGGAGCTCCCTGGCCCAGGGGCTCAGCTGGTTACAGCGTCATTCCAATGCACCAAGGTTGCAGGATGGATCCCCAGTCAGGGCACATACAAGAATCAACCAGTGAATGCATCAATAAGTGGAACAACAAACTGATGCTTCTCTCTCCATCAGTCAATCAATTAAAAAAAAAAAGCACGGATAGTGAGACAGTTTGACCTGCTGGGTCATCTGCTTCTTCCCCCTTCTCCTTACTTCCTCTGGGCTATTCCAGATGTGGGTGTCTGAGGGTCAATTTATCAGACATATGCCACCAAGATAGAGAGAAAATCAGGGAGTACTGGAGGGAGGGGATTTGGAGGCCATGCTCCTACCCTGGAGCCTGGAAACACAGGCTAAGCAGGCAGAGCTTTGTCTCACTGAGCTCTGCTGCCGTAACAGTGTCTCAGACTGGTGCCTCCCACAACAGAGATCACACCTCCCAGTTCTGTGGGCTCCAAGTCTGCATGCAGGGTGCTGACAGGGTAGGTTTCATTTCAATGCCTCTCTCTTGACTGGTAGGTGGCTCTCCTCTCATGGAACGCTCACATGGCCTCTTCTTTGTCTTTTTGGAGAGAGACACGTCACTCTTGCTCTTTGTATGAGTGGCGCTAATCCACACAAGGGCTTTCCCTTCAGGGTCTCATGTGTCCCTGACCATCACTCAAAGGCCCTTTCTCAGACCATCCCAGTGGGGGGAGGGCTGCAACATGTGGAATTGGGGGGTCACAGATATTCAGCCCATAACAGGCCTGAACCACAGGTCATCTCAGTCTTGACAGACCACCTTGTGACCCCTGGAACCCCAGGTCGAGGTGAGTTGGAAAAGGCAGACACCTGGCTGTGCGGAGACCTCTGTTCTGTGGACCCAGGACTAAAACACTCCCCCCTGCAGTAACCTTTGCTGGCTTCCTAGTAACAGGATGCAGACAGTCCTCAACTCCCTGGTTAGCCCAAACTGTGTGATCTAAACCACTAACTTCCATTAAATTAAAGACAGCAGGACTGGTTTTCACCCTGGAGTGCATCACATAGAATTTTGTATGAGAAAATGCAGTTTGATATTGTACAGCTCCCACCTGCAGTGCTGGGCAATGGGACTGTTCTGGAAACCACTGTGTTTTACCCCACCCACAAAAATGTCTGAACCTAGTTTTTGTAATTCTAGTTCGGTTTCTTTGAAGAGAAAACTGCCTGCCTTTTTAAGTGAGTCATACAACTTCTCTTTTCAGTCCTGACGTCCCTAATATAGTTTCTACATTTTTCTAGGAAGTTCTAACTGATTTTTTTCTCTTTGATTAGTTTATTTATTAGTTACAGTTGACCTACAATAGTTTCAGGTGTGTGGAACTTTTCAATAGGTAAGAGATAAAATAACACACAGTAGGGGGTAAAGGCAGCATGTGGAGCTTTGGAATCCAGGCCTCCAGATGAGCAACTGTAGCTCTCAGAGTGGGCAGAGAATGCTCATGAAGACTGCCACCTTCCAGGGCGTCTTCAGGGTCAAATGATTTTCTCCATCTCACAAAGGGTCAATGGGACTCTCAACAGGTACAGGACACATGATATCATGCCAGACTGGCTGCACATGCGCGGGGGAGGGCCCAGTTGCTCTGCACTGATGCGGACATTAATGAGATGTGCAGAGTATGAAAAAATGTTATCCCCCTCATGAGACTTGTTTGCTTGTTTATTTTGGGGAACAGTGATTTTTTATGAAAAATGTGTTACTTAGGTTCACCTGTTTATTATTATTTTAAAAAGTCAATAATCATTTAATGTTTTTTCCTCAATTTAAAATTTTTTTGGTGAAACTTAAGCTTTATTTACAAGATACTGTAAGATAGGAAACTCTACATAGAAATAAGAAACTCATTGAAAGGAGAAGTTTCATACATTATGTACAGTTTGGAACTGTTCAAGTATAGTTTCATTGTAAAAAGTGCTACAATAACAAACCACATTTAAAAAGAGTTCTTAGTGGAGAAACAGTAAGACAAACTTATACCAAATGTAGTACACAACAAACAGCTTTTATGCCTCAGCTGTACAATCTAAAAGTTAAAGGTCGCAGGAGCACCACCCTGAACTTGGAACGTATAGCCGTCAGAGGTAGTGTCTGGCACAACATTCTGATCTTCATCTTCCTCTACAGAGAACTACTTCTCAATCAGGTTTAAGGAAGCTTTGTACACAGACTCATTTTCATGGTTTTGTAGAGCTTCGGTTTTGTCCAAACCTCCACATTCCTCAATCATTGTACTAAATTTCTCAGTTTCACCTAATTTCTCAGCAGCCTGGAAGATATTTGCAATGGTATCCAGAGTAATTTTGGTATCTTTCACAGTTAAGAGGTTCACCAATGATTCTATTATGCCACAGTGAACAAGGGATACAATCTGTTCAACTGTTCCACCACTTGTATAGTTGGTCACAACCCATACAGCTTCCTTTTGTGTCTTAAAGCCTGCCTTAGAGAGAACAACAATGAGGAATGGGATGAATCCACAATTCACATGGGTTGCCATATCTGGTCCTGGTGGCCACCTGTGATTTTTGACATTGTCCATATAGCTTCCTTCTGAATATTAGTCTTAGAGTTCATTAACAGGCTGGAAAACACAGCAAGTGCTCCCTCATCTATTACAACCTGAGTCTGTTCATCTGTGCCAGTGACAATATTTCCTATGGTTCTTAGCGCAGGAGTCACAGTTGGCAATTCAGTAGCTCCCAGGAGCTTCACAAACTGGGGCACAACTCCTGTTTTCACAGCCATTTCAATCCGTTCATTTGGACCATCAGTAAGGTAGGAGGTGGCCCAGCAGCTATCTGCTAACATTTCTGGGTCATCATGATGCAGAAGATGAACTAAAATAGGAAGAATCTGCTCAACAGCATCTAATGGGGGTGCAGGATTCTTGTTGCGACAAAGGTTTGACAGTGTCCAGGTAAGATTACGTAAGTAACCACATGCTAAAGATGACATATCAGGAACTGCAAGAAGAGCCAACAGTGGATCAACTGCTCCATACTTGATAACCAAGTCTCGGAAAACCGAACCATCACCTGTGATGTTTCCCAGAGCCCATACAGCTTGTTCACTGATGTGAGCAAGGGGAGATGCCAACAGAGAAGTGAATGCTGGGATAGCACCTCCATCTACTACAGCTTTAGTCTGTTCCAACGTACCGGAAGCAACGTTAGTGAGGGCCCAGGCAGATTCAATCTGAATGGGACTATATAATCAGTTCTGCCCAAGAAGGACACAAATTTTGGAATCAAACCAGCCTGGATTATGTTGTCTATGAGTGACTGTTTTCCCCTAGAAAGCAGTTTCCTTGCAGCCTGAGTAGCTTGAAGCTGGCTTTCCAAATTGTTGCTATTTATGCCTTTGACAATGTCCTCAACAGACCAATTTATAGTGCCCTGGTTGTTGCGGTTTTCCTGCAGTGGAGAAGTAGCATCATCAAGAAAGGAGCTTACATTTCTCCTTTTAAGCATTGGTTCATCCTTCTTAGCTTTTCTCAGCTCCACATTAACTTCTATTTGGCGACACCTCATTTCTGTACTGTCTTTCCTCTTGTTCTTAAATCTGTTAAGATGGGCAGGTGGTGAGTTAGCATTCTCATTGGTGGACATGGTTGTGAGACAAAGGGAGATAGCTGCACAGCCAGCTTAGTCTTTTCACAGGAGACGGTGCAAGGCGGACAGGCTGTGGTTCAGTTGCTCTGAAAACGCCCAACACTGATCAGCATGAAGACCGTGTCTAAATTACTGATACAGTAAATACGTATCAATGTGATCCTTACACAAAAGTCCTGTTTTTTTGTTTTTTTTTTAAGATTTTATTTATTTATTTTTAGAGAGAGGGGAAGGGAAGGAGAAGGAGACGGAGAGAAACATCAGTGTGTGGTTGCCCCTCACACTCTCCCTACTGGGGACCTGGCCCACAACCCAGGCATGTGACCTGACTGGGAATCAAACCCATGATCCTTTGGTTCGCAATCCAGGGCTCAGTTGACTGAGCCACACCAGCCAGGGCAGAGTCCTGCGTTCTTACTTCTGAGACCAGATCTTCTGGGAGCTGCTTATGTGGCCTTGAGAGTATTTTAGGCCCTGAGCAAATGGACCTTCTGAGTCTCAGGTGACCTCTCACATCTCTTGATTCTGGACAGTGGCAGGTGGCTCCTTGGCATGCAGGTTTCCAGGCATCTGCCTTGAGAGTGGGCATTGGTGAGGGTGAAGGGAGGGGCACCATCAGAGATCAGTGGTCCACAGGGTGGGGCTTCAGGTGCTGAAGAGAGGGGACACTTCCTTCTCTGCTTTACCAGGGTTTGGCTGCTTTTCTGCTCAGGTGTAAGAGACAGAGCACAGGGCCAGATTAAAATACTGCTTATATAATCTTACTAACCCATGTCATCCCAATAAATTCAATAAAAAAATTCTGCTGGCAGTGGGCGTCAGCCAGGGCATAGTGTTCCAGGGTCCCTGACCTCCAGAGACAGAACCAGACACAGCAGACAGGGGCCACAGGTGTCCACGATCCCTGGAGCCTTGGAGCCACCCTCCTAACGAAACAGAGGTGGCACAGCAGCCCCAGCAGGGAGCAGTGGTACTGCCAGGCTAAGCAGCAGTGGTGCCAGGAGCCCAGTCCCTTCCTTTCTGAAAACACCAAGTCGCCCAGCAAAGGGAAGTGGGCCCCAGACTTGGAGAAGTCAGGTTTCAGGACTGACTGTTCTTGCAACCAAATGACTTTTTTCTCCCCAAAATCAAAACAATAACTGTATACAAGACTCCCACCTCTTTCCTTCACCCATTTCTCCCCCCCCCCACCAAAGAACTATGTTAATGTTCATCCAGAAAGACATTGTCTTTCCCCAGTGTCCCATCCTCCGCCAGCCTTTGGGAATGCCCAGGCCTCTCAACGCCCTCAGTTCTCTGGGACTGTTTGCTCGGCCCTCTGCTCCGGCTTTTCCTCTTGTCACCTGCCGGCCAGGGTGCAGGACTGATTGCCGCTACCACCACGACCAGCAGAGGGCAGCAACCGAAGGGGGATTCCTCGCCCCTCTGGAAGCACAGAGGTGAGCCTCGCAGTCTGACACGGTGGATGGGGGGAGGGAGGGAGGGCGGCCAGGCAGCCTGGTTTGCTTAGAGGTCTAGGGCAGGAGAAAGTTCGGTGGTGGAAACCCTACCTCCAGACTCGGCCGCACCCAGCCCAAGAAAGGGGAAGTGCCCAGAGTACCGGCAGGAAAGTTGTGACAGCAGTGCCAGGCCACTTCAATTTTTTTCTTTAATTTTTCTTTTGGTTTGAGAATCCCAGTGCATTTATAAAAGCAGAAGAAATGAGAAGCAGACTTGCAAAACTGTGGTGTATTTTAAATGTTTACCTTGAATAAACCTCCATTTACAGAAAACTCAAGGTCCAGTGCGATAAACTTAGTTCTATGTCAGAAAAAAAAAAAAAAAATACAGTGATGGGAATATCTGACCCAGCGCAGAGCTTTGAAGGCCTTTTGAAATTTATTTATTTAATCCCAGTGCTCTCACTTGGAGTCCAGGTGAACTGGGGCATATTACACCATTAGGAGACTGAGCAACAGCTGTGAAAGAACAATTTTGAGACTTGTTAACGTGGGAAGGAGCCCTGACCCGGTGTGGCCCCGTTGGTTGGGTTAGCTGGTTGGTTGCCCCTGGATTTTGGGTCACGGCACATGCCCGGGGTGCCCCAGCCCCTGCCCGGCCAATGCTGCTGCAAGAGGAAACCAATGGATGTTTCTCTCCGGAATCGATGCTTCTCTCCCTCTCTTTCTCCCTCCCTTCCCTCTCTCTAAAAATAAATAAACAACTTTGAAAACAAAAGGTGGAAAGAAACACTTTCCACAGGACACTGTAACACAGGTGTTGTGCTGAGAAGCCAGCCAGGCCCACACCGCCGAAAGTGCCTCGAGGACGCTGGGACCCGCAGCTCAAGTGGGAGGGAAGGTCAGCGCGGAGGCCCATCGAGCTGTGGCCGGGGCCCGGCAGTGGCTCCCCTGCTCCCGACTTGCTGGGGTTGACCCTCTGCACCTTGGGGTTGCAGGGGTGAGGAATATTAGCTCCCTCTTCTCTCAGGGGAGGTACTGTACCCCATAGTTGAGAGAGGAGATGCAGGGCCTGTCTTCCGGGCCTCACTCCCTGAGGGAAGCACCGCCTCCTGCTGTGCGGGGTGGGAGCCAGTGGGAGAGAAGGAAGTGGGTCCTGGCTCAGGGGCCACAGGTTCTCGCCATTCCTGTGGAGAGTGAATAGAGGCCCTTCAGTAACTGCGGCTTCATTTGCTGCCTACCTTTAGGGCAGAGGTGGTAAACCCAAGGCCCTCCAGCGAATCCAGACCTCCACCTTGTTTTATCTCGCCCAGCACCTTGTTTCTACCAGACAGCAGCGCCGAGCTCCTGCTTAACTGTTAAGGAGTAGTTACATTTATACAGTCCTAAAATTACATTCAGCCCTTTGAAGGCAACTGTGAGGCTGATGTGGCCCCCAGTAAAAAATGAGTTTGACACCCCTGTTTTAGGGCAATTTCCAGAAACTTTAAATGGTTGTTTTTTTGACAATTTTTAACAGTTGTGGTTGTCTCGCTTCGGAACAGGTCCCTGGGCTCCTCATACTACCAGTGCAGAGGTGGATCTTTCTTCCACAGGAGCTTTCTGGAAGGAGTGACACTGCCCTGGTGACTCCTGCGGATGCCTGGCCGCCCCTGCAGGTGCCCTGCCACCTGCCTGTCTGTAAGGGGCGGCAGCTAGGCACACAGGGCACCTCGCACACAGAGGGCGGGAAATGTACCTGACTGGAATACAACTTGGTTGTTGAAATTATGCGCAGACATTCTTTTAAATTACATTTTATCATTTACGCTACTGCAGTTGTCCCCACTTCCCCCTTCTACCCAGCCCGCCTCCAGGAAATCCCCACACCCTTGTCTGTGTCCATGGGACACGCAGGTATGATCTTTGGCTACTCCTTTCACCTTCTTTCATGCAGCCCCCAACCCCTCCCTTCTGACAGCTGTCAGTCTGTTCCAGGTGTCCATGCCTGTTTCTACCCTGTTCGCTGGTCTACTTTGTTTTTTAGATTCCACATATAAGTAAGGCAGAACTTTATTTAAAAACATGAAAGCAAATTCGGTGCTCACCAGCATCACTTTAGAGCATCTTCTCTCTTTATGTGATTGGGTGAAGTTGGTTCATATTCTAGCAAGATTTTTTTTCCTCATAAAGCAGGCACAGGCTTAGTATGTATGTATGTATATATATATTTATTTTAAGAGAGAGGAGAAGGGAGGGAGAAAGAGAGGGAGAGAAATGTCAATGTGAGAGAGAAACATCAATTGGTCCCCTCCCACATGCGCCCTGACTGGTGACGGAACCTGCAACCCAGAAATGTGCCGTGACCAGGAACAGAACCTGCTACCTCTTGGTTTGGGGGATGACATCCAACCCACTGAGGCACATCAGTCAGGACATCTTAGTGTTAAGATTTTTTTTTTAAATTAAAATTAAAATTTTGTTTTTTAATTGTTATTCAAGTACAGTTGTCTCCCTTTTCCCACCACCGTCCTACCCCGCCCCACCCACCCCCACCTTCCGCCTCGATCCTACCCCCCTTTGGCTTTGTCCATGGGTTCTTTCTACTTGTTCCTTGATGACCCTTCCCCTTCTATTCCTGTTGTCCCCCTCCCGCCTCCCCTCTGGTTACTACGGTCAGTTTGTTCTTTATTTCAATGTCTCTGGTTGTATCTGTTTAAAGTTTCTCTGGACTATTTGCTGGAATGAGTGTTGGCGTGCACACAGTTCTTAAGCCACACTGTACTTTAAGGTTTCGATGAAAAGTGTGGGTGGCTTTAGGGCTCTTCTTTCTAAACTTCGTCTCTGTTTGCGTTTGCCGGTAGGGTTATTTCTTCACCTTTGAAAGACAGGCCCAAGGGTTGCACCCCTGAGTCAGTTATGTTCAAACCACTTTGTGCCTTGTTAGTGGGTAGACTCAGTCATTCCTCTATTTTAGGAAAGTTTTCTTTTCTTTTTTTATTATAACATTTGCTCTTGTCTTTGGGGACAAAGATTGCATGAGTTGGCTCTTTGCCTCTTATGCAGCCCTTCTTTCCCTTTAAAGTCCTCTTAAATATTTGTCCTTGCCTCTCGCTTTTGCTCAGTGTTTTAAGCACCCGCTCCACCACACTGAATGATCTAGCAGATCGGGGGTTTCTTTT
>VMDR010033683.1:0-11288 GCA_007922815.1 Macrotus californicus
TCTAAGCCCCTCCTCATTTTTTTGTTTCTTCATTCTTGTTTCTTCATTCTGTTCTGGTTGAATGTTTATTTCTTCCTTCTGCTCCAAACCATTGATCTGAGTCCCAGTTTCCTTCTTATCACTGTTAGTTCCATGTACATTTTCATTTATTTCACTTTTCCTAGCCTTCACTTTTTCGTCTATTTTGTGACCATACTCAACTAATTCTGTGAGCATCCTGATTACCAGTGTTTTGAACTGTGCATCTGATAGGTTGGCTATCTCTTCGTCACTTAGTTGTATTTTTTCTGGAGCTTTGATCTGTTCTTTCATTTGGGCCTTTTTTTTTTTTTTTTTTTTTTTGGTCTCATCACACCTGTTACATAGTAAGGGGCAGAGCCTTAAGTATTCACTACATTTTGGTGCTGTATGTGGGGGAGGGGTCCAAGAGGGAACAATGAAGCTTGCTTGGCTCTTGGTCAACTTTTAGTCACTTCCTCTGCTACCCACAAACAAATTGGGCCCTTCTGGTGCTGATTCCCAGAAGGGTGGTTTTGTGTACATTCTAGGACCTTGTGGGTCTCTCCAACAAACTCTCCTGTGAGGCTGGGAGTTTCTCCTACACTCTCAACCCCCATAGGTTCTTTCAGTCAGAGGTCTTGCGGCTTTATTTCCCCATTCTGGAACCCTGAGTTGTGCAGAATGTCTCGCTCCCCAGTTATTCCTCCTGGTTTATCCACATGCAAATGTGGGACTGCATGTTCCACAGCTGCCACCTTTCCCTGTCTGCCAGCCATTGTTTTGCCACGAGTGCTCTCCACCCTGGCTGCCCGTCTCTGACCCTCCTACCAGTCTGGATGAATGTTTCTTCTTTAACTCCTTGGTTGTCAGACTCCAAATAGTTCAATTCTCTGGCAGTTCTGGTTGGTTTTTGTTTTTAAATGTGTTGCTGTCCTTTTGGTTGTGCAAGGAGGCACAGTGTATTTACCTATGCCTCCATCTTGGCTGGAAGTCCCCCATTTATAATTCTTAATGCCTTCACCTTTTTCACTCATCCCCCTGACTCTCTCCCATCTGGCAACCATAAGAACGTTCTCTGTATCTGTGATTATGTTTCTTTTCTGCTTGTTCCTGCTTGTTCATTTATTTTGCTTTTAGAGTCAATTGTTGATAGATATGTATTCATTGCCATTTTATTGTTAGTATTTTTTATTTTCTTCTTTTTCTTAAAGAAGACCCTTTAATATTTCATATAACACTGATTATGTGGTGATGAACTCCTTTAGCTTTTTCTTGTCTGGGAAGCTTTCATCTGTATTTCGATTCTAAAGGATAGCTTTCCTGGGAAAAGTATCCTTGGTTGTCAGTCCTTGCTTTTCATCACATTGAATATTTCCTGCCAATCCCTTTTATCCTGCAAAGTTTCTTTTGAAAAGTCATCTGACAGTCTTATGGGAGCTCCTTTGTAGTTAATTAACTGCTTTTCTCTTGCTGCTTTTAAATTCTCTCTTTGTCTTGAAACTTTGGCATTTTAATTATGATGCGTCTTGGTGTGGTCCTCTTTGGGTCCATCTTTCTTGAGACTCTCTGTGCTTCCTGGAATGTCTATTTCATTCACCAAGTTAAGGAAGTTTTCTGTCATTTTTTTTTCAAATAGGTTTGCAATTTCTTGCTCTCTTTTTTCTCCCTGTGGCATACCCATGATACAAATGTTGGTATGCTTGAAGTTGTCCCAGAGGCTCCTTACACTATCCTCATTTTTGGGATTCTTTTTTCTTCTTGCTATTGGCTGCTTGTTATTGGTTGTTTTTTACTTCCTTGTGTTACAAATCTATGATTTGATTCTCAGCTTCATCCACTCTACTGTTGATTCCCTGTAATTTGTTCTTAATTTCAATTAGTGTATCCTTCATTTCTGACTGTGTCTTTTTTATGCTGTTGAGGTCCTCACTATGGCACTTCAACAGCATAAAAAAGTTCATTTTGCATCCTTATAATGAGTGTTTTGAACTCTGCATTAGTAGGTTGCTTGTCTCAACTTAGTTTAGTTCTTTTTCTGGACTTTTGTTCTTCCATTTGGGCCATGTTTCTTTGTCTCCTCATTTTGGCAGCCTCCCTGTGTTTGTTTCTATGTATTAGGTGGAGCTGCTACATTTCCCAGGCTTGATAGAGTGGCCTAATGTAGTAGGTGTTCTGTAGGGTCCAGTGGCACAGCCCCCCCTATTACCTAAGCTGGTTATTCAAGGTGCACCCACTGTGTGAGCTGTGCACACCCTTGTGTTGTAGTTGAGCCTTGATTGCTATTGGCGCATCCAAGGTCAGCTACCCACTGTGTTCTCTCTGGGGTCATACAGCATTAACTACAAAGCAACCTGCAGATGGCTGCTACTTGTACTGGGCTAGGAGGTGCCCAGGCGAGGCCAAACTGTGAAGCAAGGCCAGCTGCTGCTAATGCCAGGCCTAGGGCAACTGAGTGAAAGGTACAGGACTTGCTAAAGCCAGATGCTGCTTGTTTGAGAGAATTTAGGAAAATCTGCAGCCTGGGCCAAGACAAGCCATTCATATGGAAAAGTCACTGGAATCAGCTTGGGTGGGTCCAAAAGTTGCATGTGGCAGGGCCTCAGGGAATCACTGGGGTGGGGTCAATAGTATTACCCAGGTTGATGGAGTCTAGATATGGGCACCCACCTGCCATCTGTGTGGCTGTATTGGGAGAAGGCTCAGAAAAAGAAAAATTGCCTCTGCTAGCATTTCGGTCTGGAACAAAGCTGCCTCCCCCCACCCAACACTTGCCCTAATGCCAGACAATTCAGTTCCTCCCCATATATCTCTGATGCCATTCAATCTGATGCCTCCGCACTGGAGCTCAAAGGGAGTGAGCCCAAATAAGTCTGTGTGTGGGCCCTTTAAGGGGAACTGCCTGAGATACCAGCAGCTCCTATCTTCCACAGCCTCAATTCCCACTGGTTTTAATAGCCAGAAGTTATGGAGACTTATCTTCCTGGCACTCAAACTCTGGGCTGAGGGGCCTGGTGTGGGGCTGGGATCCCTTGATCCTGAGATATCTCTCCTGATTTTTACTCATCAACCAGTTCAGCCTGTCTGCTCCTCTTACTAGTGTCAATATGGTTTTTTCTTTAATTCCTCAATTGTGGGACTTCCATTCAGCTCAATTTCTGACGGTACTAAATGCTGGTTGCTCTATAGTTTGGGTGTAACTTTGCTGTGGTTGTGCAAGGAGGCAAGTCATGTTTACCTATGCCGCCATCTTGACTGGAGGTCCTTTTCTCCTTCCTTCTTCCCTTCCTTCCTTTCTCCTTCCTTCTTCCCTTTCTCTTCCCTTTCTCTTTCCTTCCTTCCTTCCTTTCCTCTTTCTTTCCTTCCTTCCTCTCCCTGCTTGTCTGATTTTCTTCTTTCTTTCTTTCCTTTGAGCACAGTGGTGCTTCTGTGGCAAAAATGACTTAGGCTTCAAGCCTGGATAGTGGTTGATGGTGGTGGCTATTATTGTAAGGAGAGGAGGAACAACTCTGGGGGAGGTGTTGATTTAATTTGGGGGGATGAGTTTGGGTTGTTGTCACAATACTGAATGGCTACATAAAACAAACAGTTGTGTTTTTATAAATGACAGAGTAAATACTGCGGATCAGGGAGGATTTCTGGGCCTTCTAGTTCACAGGGGCGTGGAAGCACTAGTTGAATCACCTCCAAGCTCTCCTTTAAGTTGAAGAAACCAACCTCCTCTGGGGTAGTGGCAGGGCTGTGATAATCATCCCAGGCCCAGATGTGACCAAGAAAGAGTTTATAGGTATGTTTGAGGCTGGGTAAGCAGTGTATGACACTTTCAGAATGACACTTGGGACCACTCAACCAAAAGATCAAGGGGTCGATGAGGATTCAGCAAGTTGGGAAGATTTATGTTTCAATATAATTTTCTTTATATACAACCAGAGCTTCCTCCTATAGAGATTTTTTAAGGTTAAAATGCAACACTGGCAGGTGAAATTTTAAAACAAGTTGAATAAATGAAGATCATTCCTAACACCTATGAAAAGATACCGACCCCTCCTTTAGAGTTAAGCCTCTCTGACTGATCTTCTCTCCTTTCCTTTGCCTCTACCCTTAGAACACTATCTTTAATTCAATTCAAGGAGCTTTTATTGCATGCTTACAATGTGGGAGACACAGAGAATGAGAAAACATAGTCCCTGCCTAAAGTTAAGGCCCTTACAACCTCATCACAGAAGCCTGATAGATGTGCAATGAGCTAGTAATGACCATTGCAAGGAAGCACAGAAACCAGCTAAAATGACATAATAAGGGCCAGGCTTCACGAAAGAGATAGAATGGAAAGTAGACTCTGAATGACTAGTAGAATCTGAAAGGGGGTGGTGGTACAGGCAGAAGGTGCAAAGGCACAGGGGTGGCATTGTCCACACACAGTGTGATTTATGGTAACATACTGGCTTCAGCACACTGGAGGAAATGGCAGGTAATTTCAGTTCGTTAGAGTGGGGCCGAACTGAGGAGCTCTCTATTTACATAGGACATTTTGCTTAAGACAGCTAATACTGGAAACCAACTTGAGCGGGTTAAGCTATTTAACATGGCCATTAGAGCCCAGATTCTAGAGTCAGGTGGCTTAGTGTGAACACTGATTTCACCCATTGCTAGCTATATGATCATGGGCAATTGCTCAGTTTCCCTGACCCTCAGTTTTCTCATATACAAACTGAGGTAATACATAACAATTGTTGGGAGGATCACATAAGATAATTTATATGAAGGAATTAGAATGCTACCTGACACATATCAAATGCTCAGAAAGTGTTAGCTCTTCACTTTCTTTAGTAACTTTCTGTATTGGCTGAAAATTTTTAAATGAGTGGAATTTTATAATCATAAAAAAATACAGCTTTATTTTTAAAAGTTCATCATAGCTCACCCCTAGGGCATTTATGTGCTCTTAAGACTCCTGTCTGAAAGAATGCCCAATTTAAAAAGGTAATACAATTTCAGGCCCCTATAATTCTGAAGTACAGAAGGTCATTTCAGTTTCACAAATGGGTAATTGTTCAGCCAACTTGGAATCACCTGAACACCACATGGTAATTACAGAGGAGAAACTTGGCAATTTGGGTTACTTCTCTGAGAGGGAAAAAATACTTGAATAAATAATTGCAAGGAAACAATTTCTTTCGACCATTACCAGAGTGTATGTGAACTGCTATGACTATGACGTAATCCAACATTACTAACATTTTGATATATCTGTTGACCCAGGAAGTCTCACCAAAGATATCTACCACGTAGAAATGAAGACACCAGTGTGAGAATAGATGTTCACAAATATTTATTGCAGCATCATTTGTAGTTGAAAATACTGGAAACAGCCTTAATATGCATTACAAAGAAAATGGTTGGCTAAATTACAGCATATCCTTACTGTGGGATATTTGACACCCAATGAATAAATCAGATCTATATATAATAGTACCAGAAGGATTATTCATGATATATTGTTAAGTGACAAAGGAAAATTGTAGCAGTATGTATGCTCTGACTTCATTTTTGTTTAAAAATAAACAAAAACAAAATAAAAGCCAACTTTGTGTGTATATATTTCTATTAAAGTGCAAACATGTCTAGAGCCATGGCAACTACATGTCTACAGTTTTACTTGTTAAAATCAACATGTATTGCTTTTGTAGTTTAAAAAATATATATAGTGAGGTGAGTTTGGTGGGGAAATGGGGAAATGAATACAAAGACCAGGACTGAGAAGAAATCACTGAGCTGCTTTAAATGAATCCCAGTGCCCAGACTCTGAATTTAGAATCTTGTTTTAGAAAGACCTCATAAAAATAAAATAAGTAAAATAAAATAAAATAAACACCATCAAGATTTTAAAAGAAAAAAGAAAAAAAAAAAGAATGACCTCATGGGCTGACTGAGGTCTTTGTTCAGTAATCATTAAATAGTCCCAAAAAGAAGAGTTAGAAGAGGGTAGGTAGATACATTAGCTCCAGGGAAATCAGAGATTCCTAAAATCACCAGATCAAGAAGTTTGATGTTGATTTCCAGCAAAGTTCAGGTATAAATCATTAAAAATATGACTTGCATATATTTAGAAAACAAAGTAGAAATTATTACGAGACTGCATGGGTTCCTGGAAATGAAGTCATGCTAAAGCTAAATTATTCATCTTCTCTTTCACTCTCTCCCTCCCCATCCTCTCTATCACTAAAATCAATAATATTTTTAAATGTCACAGATAAATATACATATATTTTATACATAGTAAAATATAAGTAATACAAAGTGACATAAAGCTTGAAGAGAAAGCTAAGTATTCTTGAGGATTAAATCAAGAAATAGACAATTCCTGACAGGCTGGAGAGACAACAACAATAATAGGTAATAAAAATGGGTTACATGAAAAGCTACATCAGGTTCAAGCAAAAATCAGCTCCACAAGAAAGAAGGCGAGCTGGACTAAGAAGAGTACAAACATTATAAAGTTGAAGAGCTGTGGTTAACCCTAATCAGGACAAAACAAGCACAAGGAGCAGAGCCTTCAGCAAGCCACAATATCCAGTTGGAAAGTTAAACATTGCTATGTTCTCACTGTAGTTATTTTTAGGATTAATTTATGATAAGGAAAACTGGTTTACCATTTATGGTAATAATCTAAAGTTTCTGATGGGGGGGGGAAATGTGAGAGAGTCTAAAAGTGCTTTAAAGTAAGAATGTATTAGCAAAGAAACACAGGGCTGTGCCCAAAAGCAAAACAGAAAGTATGAGGGCAGAGAAACAGCAGGTCAGCTCAGTGATCAGCAATAGCATCAACGCCACAGAACATAGTCTTGATCACAGAAGCATGGTATCGTTTGCACACACTTGGAAGCAATAAGCAGCACGGAAAACTAAGGAAGAACTCTGTACTAAGCTATGTCTCATAGGATGGCAACCGTTAGTTACAATAACATGAAGCTGAAGGAACAGGAAATGATGCCTAATATAGCTCAGGGTGAAAGTTCTCAGTTCTCTAGGGAGGTTCTTCTGAGAACCTGGGTAAGTAAAGGGAGAGAGGAAAAAAAATAAATAAAGGGAGTTTTGGTTTGAAAAAAAAGAACTCCAAGCCTGCATATTAAAGAATATTTATGTTTATCAGACATATTAGTCTCCTACTGACCATGGTGGATAGTGCAGAAAATAAAGCATGTATGTCAGTGTTGTGAAAAATAGTTGAAATGGAACCACTCTAAGATGGAGTTGGAGTTGCCATCCCAAGGATGTACCTCTTAATTCTCAAACCTTTGGAATGTTAAAACTAGAAAAAATAACCTCTGGACTGGGCCTAAAGCAACACTGTACCCCAAACAACTATTTGGAAACATAACAAGAAAGCAGACATTGTGACTACAAGACATTCTTTAGAATTAGCATCATTGTGTTAGCTTACATGCATTTATAGAAATTCTTTCCTCCTGTTCACGTAATTTTTCTCCTTCCCTTTCTCATAAATAACCCTTGCCTTCATCTCCTAATCAGAACAGGATTTGGGTTTCTGCCTGAATCGGAGTTTCCTGAATAGCTATTCTGTTGGATCTCAAATAAATGCTTGTTGCCTCTCACTTTGGCTTTTATTTTTAGATCAACAGTATTCACATTACATCACCTGTTTCTTTGGTTGCATTTCCACAGCCTGGATAAAGGCCAAAGCTTTCTCTCCTGGTATCCTGGGTAACTTGGCCCAAAAAGAGCAATTGTAGCTTGTTGCTTATATTAATTACCCTGCCTGTACTGTGGAAAGTGAGTCAGCAAATCAGAAGTTTCCTTTCAAAACACACTTATGCAGGTTTTCATTTTTAAAAAAGTCTTGAAAACATATTTTCACACCCATTTATGTAGCAGCATTATTCACAACAGCTAAAAGGTAGAAGCTACCCAATGTCCACTGATGGATGAATCAATAAAATGAAAGTGGAAAATGAATGAGGACCTTGCAAGATGGCAGAGGAGTAAATGGAAGCTACACTGACCTCCTCCCAGGAACAACCTGAAATTACAACTAAATTCTGGAGAAATCATCCTGAATAACCAACTGAACACTAGCTGTTGAGATAGACAGAAGAAACCACTTCACTATGAGACTGGTAGGGAGCGCAGAGGAGGCAAAAGGAGGCTGGCTGGGCTCCCACAGGTGGTGGCTGGATATCCAGAGGGATATTTCAGTGGCCAGGGGGTTCCTCCTGAGAAGTGTGGGGTCTAAACCCAAACCTAGGCTCTGCAGCCTACAGCACCACAGCTGGAAAGGAACCCAGATAACATCCAGCTGTGAAAAGCATCCTCTCCCAGGGAGAGACAGCTGGAGACTCAGAGAGACTCTTATAGGGCCAATGCACAAAATTTCATTTGCAGCCACTTACCCTAGGCTCTGGCAGAGATGGGGCAGAGTGAACTAGAGACACTTGAGGAGAGTCTGGGGTTAGTGGCTCTGGGGAGACAACTGAAGGAAGAGCTTCCAGGATCCCTGTGATGAGTTATTCCCCACACTGCAGAAACTATCTTTCTCAGGCAGAGCACTCCTCCCTGAATGGCATCAACCTGAGGGGAAGCAATAGCCCCACCCACAGGAATTACTCTGCCCCCCCACCACCCCGTGTAGCTTAAGCTAGGATGCTGATTACAGCTTGAGGCCATATCACTGATTAGTTTAACAACTAAGGTGGATTTCTGGGAGCTCTATGAGACTTCAGCTGACCCTTCCCAGGTCCCAGTGCATAAAAAAACCAGCCTTGATATGCAGACTGGTTCTTTCTGCACACAAACAGGCCCAGCAGAGGGAGCCCCACACTGGGTTGCCCAGGGCCAGTTACAATCGGCATCTGACAAAGGCCTACATCAGAGTCTTTGCAGATCTACCTAATACATAGAAACAAATACAAAGAAGCAGCCAAAATGGGAAGGCAAAGAAACAGACCCCACATGAAAGAACAAGAAAATTCTCCAGAAGAAGAGCTAGATGAAAGGGAGGCAAACAATTTATCAGATAGAGAGGTTAGAGTGCTGACTATAAGGGTACTCAACAGGATGAAAAAATACATAGAAACCATAAAAAAAGGACAGCCAGAAATAGAGAATGCAATAGCTGAAGTAAATAATGCACTGGAAATAATAAATAGTAGGTTAGATGAAGCAGAGGAACAAACCAGTGATTTGGAAGAGAACATAGAAAAAAACACCCAGGCAGAGCAGCAAAAAGAAAAAAGAATTTTAAAAAATGAGGGGAACTTAAGAAACATTTTGGACAACATGAAATGTAAACATCCACAACATCCACATCATGGGAATATCAGAAAGAGAAAAAAGAAGCAAGGCATCGAGAACCTATTTGAAGAAATAATGACCCAAAACTTCCCTAATCTGGTGAAGGAAAAAGACAAACAAGTCCAGGAAGCTCAGAGAGTCTCAAACAAGTTAAACCCAAAGAGGCATATGCTGAGACACATCATAATGAAAATGACAAGGCTTAAAGACAAGAAGAGTCCTAAAAGCCACAAGAAAAAGCAGGTAGTTACATACAAGGGAGCACCAATTAGACTGTCATCTGATTTCTCAACAGAAACACTTCAGGCCAGAAAGGACTGGTATGAAAATATTCCAAGTAATGAAAAGCAAGGACCTACAACCAAGGCTACTTTACCCAGCAAGGCTATCATTTAAATTTGAAGGAGTAATAAGGAGTTTCCCAGACAAGAAAAAGCTAAAGGAGTTTGTTAACACTAAACCAGTACTGCAACAAATGTTAAAGGGCTTGCCTCAAGAAGGAGAAAATGAGAAAGAAAAAACAACAGAGGAAAACAGTCTAACAATAAAATGGCACTACATACATATCTATTGATAATCACCTTAAATGTAAATGGCTTAAAGGCTCCAACCAAAGGACATAGGGTAGCTGAATGGATAAGAACACAAGACCCATATATATGCTGCCTCCAAGACACCCATCTCAGATTGAAAGATAAACACACGGTGAAAGTAAAGGGATGGAAAACGATATTTCATGCAAACGGAAAAGAAAAAAAAGCTGGGGTAGCAGTACTTATATCTGACAACATAGACTTTAAAACCAAGGCTACAGTAAGAGACAAAGAAGGACATCATATAATGATAAAGGGAACAATCCAACAAGAGGATATAACCCTACTAAACACTTATGTACCCAATATAAAGGCACCTAAATATGTGAAGCAAATCTTGATGGACATAAAGGGAGAGATCGACAATAATACAGTCAGAGTTGAGGATTTGAACACCCCAATGACTTCAATGGGTAGATCTTCCAGACAGAAAATCAACAAGGAAACAGTGGCCTTAAATGACACACTAGATCAAATGGATTTAATTGATAGCTTCAGAGCATTTCACCCCAAAGAGTTAGAATATACATATTTTTCAAGTGCACACAGAACATTTTCTAGGACAGACTACATGCTAGGACACAAAACAAGTCTCAATAAGTTTAAGAAGATTGAAATCATGTCAAGCATATTCTCTGACCACAGTGCTGTGGAACTAGAAATCAATCACAAAGAGAACACTGAAAAACAGGCAAAGACATGAAAGCTAAATAACATGTTATTAAACAATGGATGGGCCCTGGCTGGTGTGGCTCAGTGGATCAAGTGCCAGTCTGCAAACACAAAAGTCACTGATTTGATTCCCGGTCAGGGCATATGCCTGGGTTGCAGGCTGGGTCCCTGGTTGGGGGAGTCTGAGAAGCAATGGATCAATGTATCTCTCACACATCAATGTTTCTTTCCTTCTCTTTCTCCCTCCCTTCCCCTATCTCTAAAGATAAACAAAGTCTTTTAAAAAAATCATGAATGAGTCAACAAGATCAAAGAAGAAATGAAAAGGAACCTTGAAACAGATGAAAATGTGGATACAACAATCCAAAATCTGTGGGACACTGGGAAAGCAATGTTATGAGGAAAATTCATAGCCTTACAGGCCTATCCCTAAAAACAAGAAAAAGTTCAAATGAACTATCTAACTTTACACGTAAAGGAACTTGAAAAAGAACAACGAACATAGCCCAGAGTAGAAGGAAGGAAATAACAAAGATCAGAGAAGAAATAAATGAAATGGAGGCTAATAAAAAGATACAAAAGACCAATGAATCCAAGAGCTGGTTCTCTGAAAAGATAAACAAGATTGACAAACCTTTAACCAGGCTCATCAAAAAGAGAGAGAGAGAGAGAGAGAGAGAGAGAGAGAGAGAGAGAGAGAGAGAGAGAGAAGAC
>VMDR010033684.1:0-11286 GCA_007922815.1 Macrotus californicus
AGACCAAATTATGTCATTTCACAGATTCGCTAGACATAATGGTTTCCCTTTCAGTGTTAAAGTTTTGTCCTTGAAGACTGATTTGTCACTATAATCACTGCCAACTTTCTGTTCCTCATTGCTCTTTTTCTATATTTGGAAGACCTATCTTGCATAAGAAATAGGATTGTTTAAATGAGGATAGAGTCACTGTTAAACAAGGACTCCCGGGCTCAAATAATGAATATGTATAATGGAAGTAAGAAATGAAGTGCTCTAAAAATAGAATAACAGAATTTAGTGTTGAATGCTATAATATCTACCTATTTTAGAGGTAATCTAGCATGTAATCTCTATATTTTATTAGTGAGAGCAAAGGATCCAATAAAGCTACCTGATTTGCCTAGGATCGCAAAGCTGGTATGGCGGCAGTACTAAACGCTGCGTGCCTTGGTTGGCAGGGGTAGGATGACTATGTATTTACTGTGGACATCTACCAAAAATCAGCCATGTTTATGTCACTTTATCCATGCAATCTGTCATCCAATGAACACTGCTATGAATCCGGTTTTTTATTCAAGGCTGTATCAGATAAGTAAAAATGCACAACATTTCCGGTTAGCCCCAGGGAGAGTTAACAACATTATGAAATTGCAAGTAGAATGTGTTATTCACACAGGAAAGAGCCAAATTTGTCCAGGATTTTGAAAATAAATAAAACCCTGAAGCAAAACACCAATTTTGAGTGATTGAATCAAAGAATATTTTCTTCTATTTAAATCCACGTTCAGTTCAAATTGATTTAGTTTTATTTTATAAAGTTTATTTGCATTTCCCTAAATGAAATGATATATCTTAAAGTTATATGAACATTAGTATTTTCCAAATCTGCATTTGAATATTCTTTGTTATGCCTAGACTAAATTTTTTTTAAAAACACCATTTTATTAAATATTAAGATAGAGTAAAATTCATTTTATTTTTAATTTTTAAAAATTTTATTTATTTATTTTTAATAGGGGAAGGGAGGGAGAAAGAGGAGAGAAACATTGATGTGTGGTTACCTCTCAGGGCCCCCTGCTGGGGACCTGGCATGCAACCCAGGCATGTGCCCTGACTGGGAACCAAATCGGTAACCCTTTGGTTTGCAGGCTGGCACTCAATCCACTGTGCCACACCAGCCAGGACTTAGAATGTGATTCATTTTCATTCTGAAACTTTTAATCCTCGGGGTTTTTGGCTAATTGGAAGTTGGAGGTCATCTATTATAGGTCACCATTTAGGTGAAAGGTAAAGCTAATAATAAAGTTAATTTTATTTTCTATTTTGATTCTTGTTCACAGAAACTCAAGTACCAGTTTATAATGCGTTTTTTTCACACTACAAGGGAATTCTCAAGGAGAGAAAATAAAAACTTTTCCTCTATCCATTTCATTCATTCTCCAGGGTTCTTTCCATAATTCCTTCATGGAACCTAACTGGGTTAGATCGTAGTGACGCACTAATGTCATTGGTACAATTCACTTTCATCACCCTCAATTCTATCTCAATTGATATAATGTAACATGAAGAACACTCATCATATATGTATATTTCACATGAAGTAGTTTATTTCTAAGTTTAAAAGCACTAAGTTAATTATTTTAAAAGTTCATAAAATATAACCAGAGACATTGAAATAAGGAACAAACTGACAGTAACCAGAGGGGCGGGGCGAGAGGAATAATGGGGGAAAATAGGGGAAAGGCCGTCAAGAAACCTGTATAACAGCACACGGACAGAGCCAAAGAGGGCAGGTTTGAGGGTGGGGTTGGGGTGGTGGGGTGTGGTGGGGGGAAAATGGAGAAAATTGTACTTGAACAACAACACAAAATAATTTTAAAATATTAAAATATTAAATAAAATTAAAAATAAAATGTATGAATTTATATTAGGTAACAAATGTAACCCTATGAGGAAAGTGACGTCAAATAGCAAGACAGTGTCAAAATTAGATTATTCAGCTCACAATTAGGGCCAGAAAGTGAGAATTTTTCAAACCTAAATTAAATAACTGACTCAGTTCACATATGACAATTACTGCCTAAAAGTTTAAAAAAGTTAATGGGCTTTTTCTTATTTTGCAATCCTGCAATTCTCTTATAAAATATATTATTAAATATTGAAACATTTTAATATACAAAAATAACAGAGCTGACAGATTTATATGTTACTGTATTTCCATACCTCCACCTCATCTTTAAACACTAAATCCAGGTGACAGCAATAGCCTCACCATTGTCTCATCTCTTTGCCTCCCCAGAAGTAGCCACTGCCTGTTATCGGCAGGTGCCCTGTCTGTGCACATTTTTGCACTCTTACCATGTATGTCTACACCATTGACACTATTGTTGTTTTGTGTGTTTTAGATTTTACATAAGTGATTTTATCTTGTACAGAGCTCTTCATTTTCACGGTACTCCCAAATCATAAGTAAAATCACAATAAAGTCAGATGACATGTTTAGCTAGCTGTATTCATAGAGTACTAGCTCAAGAATCGGTCCCTTTCTGGGTCAACTTTTTATCAGAAAAAAATACTCAAGAACATAAAACATGAAAGGTGAATTGAAACATTCATCATTTGTGATGCTTAACATGTAGCCAAACCTGTAGCTTTCACAATCTAGTAAATTATTTACTCCTTGGCTCTGTCTCCTCTTAAGCAATGTGGAGGTGATAAAGGAATGCAGTAGTGTGAACAATTATTAGGATCTGATAAAACACAAGTAACCAAGTCGGTGGCTTGGTATTATTAAATTCATTTCTTTCTTCTTTGAACTGGTAAAATGAGTATATGGGGAGATGTGAATCTGACACCAGCTTCATTCAATTTCATTATATCACCAGCTTCATTCAATTTCATTATATAACCAAAAAAGAATGCAGAGGAATGTGCTTACCAATCACAAACTGGTGTAACACAAATGTTCTTTGAAAGTCAATTATTTGGAATTTGGGAGATATTTTCCCATAGACATAATGTCATACACAATGGGTGTTATTCATTCAGGACAGACTATTAAATTCATATCATGAGTCCATGCTTTCGAACCAATTCAAAGTATAAAAGGGCTACCAGAAAACCAAGGCTTATGTGAGGAAATGAAATATGATATCCAATTTGAGTTTCCAGGCACATTTATACCCCTTTGGCAATGGATCAGAAACTTCTGTCCACAGCCTCCGTCTTTACCAAGCACCAGGAGTAAGATATGTCCTGATACCAAATGCTGGTACTGATTGACAGCACTTGGGGTCAAAAATCCAGCAAGTAACTTGAGCATTTGCAGCTGGGGTTGACAACTCTTTGTAGAAAGAGAATTCAAGAAAAACATTGGAGAAGGAGGTTTCAGAAGGAAAGTCCTAAAGAATTATGGGTTTCAGGGAGCCCTGATACCATGTTTCTCCATCCTGAAATAGTTTTCTGGTCACCACCTTTCTCTTATTTCACTGGCTTTGGGCATTGGCCTGATGTTTCCTGTTTCATTCTTTCACTCCCTCTTCTGACAAGTGTTTTTCATTCTCTCTTTGACTGTACAAAAGAAATCAGTCCAACTACATGGCTCATTTTTTAGAGCTGAATTCAAGGGCCATTTGGTCAAGGCTTCAGGAATGAAAGACCTCAAATTTTTATTTCTACTTTTATCATCAAATGAGTTTATGCATAAAAGCCATGGGGATAAATTGAAAGAACTGAAAGATGGTATTCATAGACATTTAATTGTTAAATTTAAGCACTGAAAATATGTCACCATGTTTATTATATTATTTTGTACTTCCTTGATTTTTATATACTTGGATCCCAAAAGTATGCATCAAGACTGATCCTTTCTTACCTCTGAGAAGGCATGTCCACGCTCTACCATTCCTTAAGAGAAAAAGAATTTACCTTTTGAACTTTGCTTTTGTAGTTACAATGATCATATTTCTCTTATTTTATTTTTTGAAAAAGCACAATTCAGGACACAAACTCCTGGCATGAATGCCATTGTTTGCCCCCTGCACTGGGAAAGTCATCCCTAACTGATGAGGATGCTCTTTCTCGCTGAGACTACACATTGATCTCAAACTTTTCTAAACATAACATTTCAGGAAGTCACTAAAAATTTACCGGTTGGTAACTGAGGTGAACTATACTGTAACTCCAACTTACATATTTTAGGAAAAATAAAATCATAGAAATTTGCTAAAATGAGTTTTGAGTATACAAAGGATTGAGGATTTAGTTACATCTAAGAAGAAGAAAAACAGTGACTCTGTCTCTCTGAGGAATCAAATGATCTGATTGGGAAGGAATACAGGATGTAGAATAACATTGGGGCATATGAGTAAACCAAGAAAAATAGTATAGGGCATTGAAGATGTTACCTTCAGAACTGAGGGGGGGGGAGAGAATCCTTAAGAAGATTAATTTTAAGTTTATTTTATTCTCCCCTAAACTCTCTCTTGCATACCATTCTGCCTCTTCCCAAAATAACATTTTTCTAGACAAGCCCTAAGTAATATTAGAAAATCACTTAGAAGTAGTAGGTAAAGAAGAGGAAAAAATCTCAAATAGCAAGGGTGAAAAGAGAAGTGTAATCACTGTGGTTTTAGAAACAACTTTTCATAAGTAGTTTTTCATAAATAAATGACATGTAGTGAGTCATGAGCACCTGCAGCTCTTTGGAACCTGAAAACGTACAGCATCTTTTATGAACTCCAATAAATTCTCTAAATGTAATCCACTATATCTATCTGTCTTGCTCCCCCTAAAGTTGAAGGAGAAAACCACTGAGATCTTGCAGCATGGCCTCTGGTATAAGGTGATCTTCTTCAAAGGACAGGACAATCCCCTGACACGGAGGGTTCTTATTGGGGCTGCAGGAATCTGCAAAGTGCTCATTGTGTCTTATGAGCATCGTCATTTCTGGTTGGTTCTACAGTTGATAAAAAAGGACATACCACAACAGACAGATAAGTGAGAAAAAGAAATCTTTCAAATGTTACTGTCAATTTTTCAAGAAAATTAAAATAAACAGCGGACATAGGTTACTAACTGCTATAAGAGCTAAACTCCAAATCACAGAAACGTAACACAAATGAAGTTTATTCCACACGATCATTTGGGAATCCTGGTTTGTCCTGGTGGGTTCTCCATGCTCAATATGGATTCCAAGGTTCTTCTGCAAGTGACCTCATTTAGACTGTTGGAGGGGAAGCCATCATTGTTGGCTCACTGTGAAAGTCTTTATGGTCCAAATGTGTACGTGATCCACATCTCTTCTGCTGCATTCGGTTGGCTTGAGCTTAGTCACGTGGACACAACTAACACAAGGTGTGCTGAGAAATGCGATACAGCTGAATGTGCAGAAATAAGGGAAAATGGGTTTTGTTGAACACCTAATAGTCTCACCCACACCCTGCTGTGTGCCTACTGTGTGCTATGAACTAGAAAGCCTGTTTGTATTTCCCATCTTGTCAATAAAACAACCTAAAATGGATATTATCTCCATTTTGTAGATATAGAAATTCCATATTATTTGGACTTGAACAGTACTATCCAGCATCAGAGTGAGAATTTGAGGTGGATTTCAAAATTAAGTCAATGGATACCAGTCCATGGACAACTTGCAATAAAAGTGTTTAGAGGACATGTTTAGGTGTAACTTGATGGAAATAACTCCTGGGATTTTATATTCGGTAGCTTTGGGTTAAAGCTCAGTAATATGTGTATTTCAACCCCTCCTAGGTTGTTCTATATATGGCCAGAATTGAGACCAGCTGCTCTCAGTTTTCCTGAAATGAACCACTAAATGGACCTTACAGGGACATGAAAATAAGTAGTAATCAATTCCTCTCAAAAGGCATAAATGATAACATCAGACCATTCCCAATTTTTTTCAATCTTTTCTTAAACATGAAGAGAGCATTGAAGTAGTCAATAGCTTTTTAGGACAAATGGGTGACATGACAATGATGTTTGAATGGTGACACTTGTCCATATGGGAGTGAAGTGAAGGATATAGTAATTTCAAATGACATTAGTCACCGAGCAGCCATAAAATAATGTTTGCTAGGGACAACCAGATTATGACTCAGCTGGGTGATGTTTGACTTTGTGTCTGAAAAACTCCCACTGTTTTTTCAAAGATGAACCTCTTTCTTAAAACACTGTGAATATTCATGTGACTGGAAATGACAATGGTTAGACAAAATTTTCCTAATTTCTCCAAACTAAAAGTATATATGATACTTCACCATCTTCCCCTAGATTTTGGTTGTTCTCCTGAAAATCCTGGATAATCGCAGAAGCTTTGCTGAAAGGCATTTTCTGTTTTGAGCTCTTTGATGTTGGTGTAATCTCCCACTGTGAACCTTCAGAGTAGCTTTGGACCCTTATCCTAACATTGTTCTGGCACAATTCAAATAACAAATAATTCTCTGAGACCTATTCTGTCAGTCTGTGTGAGCTCTGCAGGTAAGCATAACAATTCAAAGTTAAGAGATTTTACTGATACTATGCGAAGGGGCTCAGAACAGGCCCCCCCAGGTTGTGCCACTTTGTCACTCGGACTATTTTAAACTGAAGGCAACCAAGACCCTCTGGGCTCACAGAAAACTTTTACCTCTCCCTTAAAGAATTTAAATTGGGGTCTTGCCCATAATAAGAGTTATCACAAGAAATATATTTTAAGGGCCTATATGTATGGTAGGGCAAACATCTAATTACAGAACATCTGTTCTTGTATTGTCCTGTGAATTACCTTCCTGTCCTTTGAAGTCCCAGGCCCCCTACCCCACTTCTAGATTCAACATGGCATGTATGCCTCATTCTAGCTTCCCATTTCTGAACTTCACATGTATGTGGGGTTTCTGTGCAGATGAAGTAAAATGTGGCTTTTTCTAGTGAAAGAAAATTCTTCCTCAACACATCTGTGTGTGTGTGTGTGTGTGTGTGTGTGTGTATGTACACACACAGATGAACTCTAAATGCCAAACATAAATACACTATTAGAGAGTGCACATACCTTAAGATTACCATCTGTTGCTTAAATCCAAATTTATTGAGCTATAAAATTCCAGAATAAGAATGATTTACATTGCTTCCTCCGTTTAATTTCAAAAGGGCTCAGAGAACGTTGATGCTTGCTAAAATGCTCAGCATACACATATGTGTGCACGTTTGGACATTGCTTACTATAAGCCATTACTTAAAATTACAGATAGCTCACTTAGTAAAAATGCAAAATCTGCTGTTCTCTTGTCTTTTAAAAGTTACTTCCACGTGTTGTAATTTAGCACGGTGTAATTTGTTTGGAAAATTAAAGTAACAAAACCGTGGTTTGTCGTGTGTCTGCATGACGGCAATGGTTGTCTCAGTGGGTGGCTGAAAATGTGGGGACAAGTCATTGTCAAGATATGCAGACAGAAGAAACCCTACTTACTAATGTATAAGAACTAATAATAGAACATATTGTTGTGTGAAAAAATTACAACCCTGAGAAAACTGGAACGATTAGCTCCGTGCAGTCAGCATGCACATTCTTCCCATCCAAACCACTAAAATAACCTGCTGGAGAAAAAAGAAATCCAGAGCAGTCTTTTCTTTGCCAGATCGCTGTGTGGTGCTCCCTGAGGTTATGTGGTAGACCATGACTGTGAAGTCAGTAGTGATTAATGATGATTAGAATCATTGGATTATTCATATTTTAGAAGCATGATAAAATGATCATTGTAATCCTATCAAACACCATGAACACATGTCATTGTGATAATGCTGGCTATTTGAGTAATTTAGAAAATTAGTGCATATTAAGGGATCAGTCGGGGCAATTTCAGAGTGTGTGAGTATGCATGTAAGAGGAAAATTTTTAAAGAGTAAAGCTGATTAGCTGGACAAGAAATTTTCTAGAACTGTTTGGTCTCAGATCTTCTTCTGCAGGAAGTTTTTCATTTTTCCAATGGAAGATCCTTTAAAAAAGAGCAAGAGTTTGGAAAGATCCCTTGGATCGATGAAGTTCCAATTACCCAGGCAAAGAAACCTTCTGTCATGATGTAAAGTACTGGAATTTGGTACTATTGACATGGATCCAAGACAAAGATGTATTTTTTCTTTTTTAAAAAGGTTCAATTATTGATTTTACTTAATTTTTTAAAAGATTTTATTTATTTTATTTTTAGAGAGAGAGGAAGGGAGGGAGAAAGAGCGGGAGAGAAACATAAATGTGTGGTTGCCTCTCATGCGCCCCCTACCGGGGACCTGGCCTGCAACCCAGGCATGTACCCTGACTGGGAATCGAATTGGTGACCCTTTGGTTCACAGGCTCATGCTCAATCCACGGAGCTACACCAGCCAGGAAGATATATTTTTTCTAAGTAGATCCAACGTAATATTTTTCTCTAATGAATTCTGTCAAATCTACAGATGAGCTTGGTTTTACTTTATAAAAATTCGGTCAAGATTGGTAATTGTGATCTTATTGAATGATGACTATAAGTGTCAGACTCCTCTAGTAAGCACTTTATGTTGAATTTTTCAGTTAATCCCACAACAACCCAGTGAGATGAACAATATTATTAAACCAATTTAGTGAGGAGGAATGAGAAACATAAATTTATTAAGTAGTTTGTCCAAGTATCCATAGTTCACAAGGAGCAAAGTGGTGTCAAGCCCAGGCAGGCCGACTTCAGAATTCAAATCAGGGCAACTTCTCTTTAATACTGTACATGGAATTTAAAACTACCTGGGCATAGTGTGAGGTTCATAGCTTTCTGACCCTTCTTCTGTATAAATCAGAAATAGGTAGTAGCTAAAGTTATAGGCTGAATCCAAGTGAGGTGTATCAAGAAAATGACATGAGAGTAAGAGTAAAAATATATATATTAGAAGATTAGTATTAGCAACAAGACATTTGAAACATATACAAAATCTGAGATTAAAAAATGTGAATAAAAACCAGAAGCCAAGAACTAGAAGAACATGGGTATGTGTGAGCAAGATGCAGGGTAAGAACAAGGTGACAGCATGCAGACTGGTAAGTATAAACAGAGTGAGCATGACAGGGATCATTCTTATAAGGTGTTTAGACAATACATAGGAGAATTAATTGCAATATGTAGTAAAATAACAAGTAATTAATTGCATTGCTAAAATAGAATTTTTTTGCTCATTATTGATTTGTCTCTAGTACTTATCCCTGATATTCTATATTTCAATAATTATGTGATTTTGGACAGCTTATACAAATCTGTAAAGTCATAAATAAACTAGACATGGAATTAATTTATTTTTACTTCAATTTTATTTTTCTTTACTTCTACATTTTTTCTTTTATTTTAATCAGAGAATGTTCTTTATTTTAAAATTTTATTTATTTATTTATTTACTTACTTTTTTAGGCAGAGGGGAAGGGAGGGAGGGAGAGAGGAAGAGAAACATCAATGTCTGGTTGTTCTCACACTGCCTTTACTGGGGACCCAGCCCACAACCCAGGCATGTGCCCTGATTGAGAATCAAACCAGTGATCCTCTGATTTACAGGCTGGTGTTCAATCCACTGAGCCCCACCAGCCAGGGCTATATTTTTTCATATTGCTATTTTGTTATAGGAAAAGTTCATACTTTTCTGTATCTGATACTTATCTTCTGCATCTCTACTTGTGATCCTTTTCTTATGGGAAGGCTGCCTTCTTCCTCAGAGATCATCTTCGTCTCTTCTGTTTCCAGTCTCAGATCAAGTTAGTGCTTTCCTAAACAAATTTTGCTAGGGCATCCCAGTGCAGACTGACATCTCTTTTATCTGAATATAAAGAGGAAAATCAACTTACAATTTAGAAAATGTAGCTTTTGTATGTTTTATCTCCTCAACTAAATTGTAAACCTTTGAAGACTAGGAATGATTAGTTCTCCTTCTTTGTGTATACGGATTTACAAATGTTTGATTTAATTATGGTACAGAAGTGCTACGCATGCTCTAGGCACCATACTTGGAATTCTGAGTTTCGATCTTTTCCTGGGCTGGTGATATGAGGTAGGACACTCCCTCTCGATGCTGTGCAGCAACAAGTCATAGCTTCCCTTTAGCCACGTGATCACAAGAGCACACAATGATCCTCTTAAACACATGTGTTGCCAGTGTTTTGGGGATACTGTGTTTTGTATTTTCACATCCTATCATGTCTACAAAATGCCCATCTGTGACTCCTGTCTCTGGTGAAGAGGAAGGCACTAATTCTTGAGATAAAGCAAGGTAATTGCCCAACTGAAGACAAATGTAAGTGTTCTGAGCATGTTTAAGGTAGGCTGGGCTAAGCTAAAATGTTTGGTAGGTTAACTGTATTAAATACATTTTTTACTTATATTTTCAACTTACATTGGGTCTATCTAAAAGTAACCCATTGTAAGTTGAGGAACATCTGTAGATTCTCTGAGTTAAAATTCATTGAATTACATTAACTATCATTTACTGAATATTCACTACATGACAGTTTTTAGACACTAGGTAAGAAGGAATAAAGAAGTAATCATTGAACAAATACACAGTCCTATTCTACAGCATCTCATCATTTGTTCAGGGAGGGTATTAGTCAGAATATGCTAGATTTTGCTGCCATAACAAATGCCTACCAAACCCTCATCACTCACAAAAAATAATTTGTATGTATATCTCTCACAGTACATGTCCATTAACAGGCTACTAGGCTCCACTTCATGATCTACATTCCAGGAACCAGGATAACAGCTGATGACTATGGCAGTGGTAAGGAAACAGCAAATAGAACAAATCCTAAGCTGACTTTAAAGCTTCTCCCCAAAATCACACACAACATTCCTTGACACAACTCTTGGCAAAAGCAAGTTACCTTTGTCCTGCTCAGTTCTCTAAGGCTGGGATATACTTTACTGGGGGCCTGTGGTGTGGGAAGATAACTCAGAGAGGGAATGTTTAGTGAATTGTAACACAAGTTATCTAATTTAGAAAGACATGTAATGCTAATGCTAATTGCAGTCAGAGAGGTACCTCCTATCAGCATTGGAAAGGATATGAAAAGCCATCTAATCCAACAGTCTATTCAAGGCAATCCATAAATGTTTGTTGGAACAAATTGAAACAATAAAGAACAATAGTGACACCATGGGATCATTTCTTCCAGGTAAGATACATTTTTGAATGTAAGAAATGATATGTGAAAGAATAATCTATTCCAGAAAATTATTTTGGAATTGTACAAACATAATATATAGAATGTTCACTGTGAAATTTTTTACCCACAGCATTTTGTTG
>VMDR010033685.1:0-11290 GCA_007922815.1 Macrotus californicus
TGATTCCATCTCTGGGTAGAGAATGCCAGAACTGAGCTGAATTCTCAGCATCTGAGAATCGCTTGTTGAAAGTGGGTCTGCGAGCCTTTTTTAAACTGTGTTCCTCTCATCACTGAAAATTAACTGGTTGCCACTATAGATTCATGGTTTTATTATTCGATGTTTATATTAAAATCTGCAGATATTAATTTCACTGTCTAGAAACTTTAACATCCTTTACGACTATTGCCAAGTGTAAACTAGAAAGGGTTCGTTTACCTGTATGAGCAGTTCCGACATAGCCAACAATTCTAATCCCAAGACTCTGTCCATCTTTTTTAATGAGTTCAACATTGTAAGTTTCATAAAGACTGGAATTGTCCTAAGGAAAAAAAAATAATTTTAATTATGCATAACGTTTAGTTACACAACTGTGTAGAAGTAGTAAATTTGTGCATGGTCTATCAAGTATTTCCTTAGCACCTATGGCAGGCAGAAATTTAAGAGGGTCCCCATGACTTGTAATCCCTGGTGCTATTCCTGTATTTGTCACATTACATGGCAAAAGGGAAGGTATCCAGGTGAGCCTTCTCTAATCAAGCACCCTTCAAAAGCAGTTTCCACCTGTTGGCAGAAAGGGACGTGAAAAAGATTTGACGTATAAGGACTAGAGTTGTGGTTTGAAGATGAAGTGGATCATGTGAGAAGGAATACAGTGGCCCCTAAGGAGCTGAAAGATGTCCTTAGCTGGTGATAGCCAGCAAAGAGAGACTTCAGTTTTAGAACTGCAGAGAACTATATTGTGTTCAGGATCTAAGTGAGTTTGGAAACAGATGGTCCCAGAGTGTCCAGGTTTGGAGCCCAGCCAGGCCACACCTTGATTTTGGCCTTGTAAGAATCTAAGGCAACAGCCAGGCTGGCCCACCCTGACATCTGAACTACAGAACTGTGAACTGACAAAGGGTATTGTTTCAAGCCATCAAGTTGGTGGTAATTTGTTACACAACAACAGAAAACCGACACAGCCACTTGGAAAAAACTCAGGATTAATTTCTGTCTGAAAGAACTAAATGTAAAGAAAAATGTAAAAGCAAATGATAAGATTCATTATTGTGATAATCACTGTAAGGAAAAAATATTGACCTAAAACTTATTTCCATTACTTGTCTTCTAACGTAAGATATATCTATAAAAAAGTAAGTTATCTAAAACCATAACGCCTTGCTTTCAGTTCAAAGCAGTAACAGTTGAGAGCAAACACTGATTGCATCAAACTCTTGCTTACCACGCAGTAGCTCCTCTGGCCCCTCACTAACAGGTAAACAGCTTTACAGAAAACCCCTAATGGCTCTGCAAAGGAAAGGTGGCTTCACACGCGCGTCTCCCCATAATCACTCCTCTTTTCTTTTCTCTCCTCCCAGCCCCTCCTTTTAAAAAAACACTTCCTTCCTTTTACCTTATTGTCTCTTGATTCAAAGCCTATGAGACAACTATGAGATAGTTGGAAAGTGCTTGGAATGAACCAGGAAGACCAGAATTCCAATTCCAGCTCTGCCATCTACTCTTTCTATGACTTTTAACAAGTTACCTGGACTTCAGTTTCCTCCTCTTTGAATGGATAGTTAAGACCTATCTTTTACAATTCTTGGGAGAATTTAGATGGCCTGAACAATTCTTCTCTTTAGCCAATTTGTTCCTATCAGTGACTACTCTCATGCACTTATCGGTTTTTACAGGTTCCGCTCCACCATCTGGATGTCTCCTTACCAATCTAATGAAATAGAAATGGCAAGAATTATTATTCTCCAATTCGCAGATGAGTAAGTGAGGCTCAGAGAAGTTGAAGGACTTAACCCTGAGAAACAGCAGAAAATAAAATCAAACTCATCTGTCTTCAAATTAGGCTCTTCTGCTGCTTCACTGCTAGATTCTGAGATACCACTCACACCCAGGTGGCATTGCAAGTTGAAGGGGTTTCTAATCATACTGTGCATCACACCCAATATTTGACTTAAGATGAAAGGACAATTTGTGTACTCACAGAACTAGGGCTTCTGCTTGGCACAGCAGGCAGGGCAACAGGTAAGGTCGCAGGGGTCGGAGGGGTTACAGATATTTCACCAATTGGGTCTCTTGCAACTAGCATCCTGACTGAATTCCCGCAGTTCCTCAGCACTTGTGCAACTTGCTCACTGGTCATTCCCTGCACATTTGTGCCACCAATCTTCAAGATGTGGTCCCCTGTCTGGAGTCTTCCATCCTTAAATCCAAGAAAAAAAATTATTCTGAGAAATCAATAATATGATTGCACTCGTAAATAACAATTCATCAGACTTGGAGTTGTGGCAAAATGGGCAGCAAAGAAGCCACCTAAAAATGCTGAATAAAATGTAGTATTTTAAATAATGGTTGAATTGGCAACAAAGAAAGGAAGTCCCTGCCAAAAATAAATGGGTATGTGGGGTAGAGGAGAGTTCAAAAGGAGAAGAGTAACCAGAATTCTAAAACAGGCATTTGCTTGAGGGTATCACTTCATGCCTAATGGCCTACATCCAGGGTATTCATAGCCATATAGGAAAAGATCAGAAAAACCTTGGCATGGAGAAGGAAGGGAGGTCAGATCAGAAGCCTCCAGCATAAAGCCAGAAACTCTGAAGGCCAACAAACTCAGTGGCCCGTTTGAAGAACAGCAAGATGTCAGTGTGGCTGAAAGAGAATGAGCAAAGAGGACAGCAGTCAGGGAAGAGATGAGAGCATTAAAGGGGTCGGCAGTGCAGCCCATCTGCTCCAAGTGACTGGAAAGGGACGTCACTGGAGTGTTTTGAGCAGGGGAGTGACATTATCTGACTTAGTTTTAACAAGATCACTCAAGCCTCTGTGCTGAAAATAAAACTATAGGAGGAAACAACAGAAATAGAGATACCAATTAGTAAAGCAATAATCTAGAAAGAGATAATAATAGCTTGGCCTAGGTTAGCAGTTGGGGTATTAAGAAGTGAGATTCTAGATGTATTTTTAAAGAATTGTCAACAAGCTCTCCTGAGCCTATAGTGAGATGTGAGGGGGAAAAAGGTATGAAAACTCTAAATTTTCAGTCTAAGTAACTGAAAAGATAGAGTTGCTATTAATTGAGATAAAGAGCCCCACAGAAGAATGGATGGGTGGGAATAGAAATCAGTTCAGTTTTAGAGATATCCAGTCTGAGATGCCTATCAGACATATAATATCAGACATGCAGCTGGATATACAAATCTGGAGTTCTGGAGAGATATGGAGATTATATATTTAAATTTGGGAGCACAGCAAATTACAAAACATTACACCTGCAGAGCACTTTACAGGTTAGAAGTCACTTTTCACACATCATCTCATTCAGGGCAAGACAACTTTAAAATGAGAAAACCAAGAATCAAAAGAGCTGGCTGACTTGATCAAGGTTACAACACTAAGAGGGGCAGACCCAAAGTTCAACCCGAGCTGTCCCACTGAAGACCTGCTCTCATTCAGTCATTTGTCTTATACTTTGGTATCTCCAGACTAACATTAGTTGCTATTAGTTTTCCTATTCTCCAAGAAATTGCCTATCGCTGTCAAACAGCTTAAATGAAATGAAGATGAAAAAGTAAGTATTTTGCAGCTGAGAGAGGAGGACAGCCCGAAAACAGAACAATAATCGCTGGGCCAGTACAGCTCCAGGCTTCCTATTCCTGGCCCTAGGAGGCACCATCTATAAGTTGTAGATGAAACTCAGGAAAAAAAAGGTTTAAAAAATGTCTGAAGAATAAAATGTCTCCTTCCCATCCTCCAATTCTGCAGAAGTCTGAATGAAGAAAGAAAGGTGTTAGAACAAAATAACGAACAGGGAGCTGTGTTGTGAACTCTGCAGAAGGAGCTAGACACAGCTGGAATTGGAAAGAATCGGGAAACGGAAATTTAATGCAGTTCAGAAACATTTAGAAAGACTTACAGGAAAGAAACAGATGCAAGGAGGAAATTATTATGGAAAAAGGAATAAATACTTGCTGAATTCTACTTTACATACTGATAATATGATATTCTATTATTACCAATACAACAAACTTGAAATAGAACTACTTAAAAAAAGTCAGTGGTCATAATGAAAAATAAGGGTAAAACTGCTTCTGTGAATCAAACCATCCTTGAACAGAATCATAGCATTACCAAAGAATAAATAATATGTCAAATAATTCCTTTCCTACTTGGCTTGGCCAAAGAAGAGCATTTCCTCATAAGTATATAGTTAGTCACTTCCTAGACACAATTTTTTTTCCTATTTAACTCAACTCAATTTAAAATGATGTACATAATTTGCATCTGTCACTGAAAGTCAAACATTTTCTTCTTGCAGAAAAACAGGTGTTCTAGGGGAGTCGTGAGTGTAAAAACAGTCATTAGTCAGATTGACAGGAAAGATACCAAAGTGACAGCTACTTTGCTGATGTCCAGCAGCCTCGACACTGCATTCTACTGATATCTTCTGACCAACATTCTCCTTCCATTCCTGTCTACTGTGCGAGGAGACTAAAGAGCATTAGAGTCCTTTTGGTTTTTTAAAAGAAGTTATAGATCAAGATAACCGATAAATTGCTATGCCAAAATTCAAAGACAGTGTGTGCTAGTCAAACATCCAACAATAAAATTTATTAACCCATAGATTTATTTTTCCAAAGAGAAAAAACATGCATATATGCAAAGATAGTATGGAAGGTGGGAAAATTAAAACAGCTGATGTAACAGGGTACCACACTATTACAGTGAAAGCACTAACAGTATCACTTACAATTTTTTTAATTGATTGATTTTAGAGAGAGGAAGAGGGGCAGAGAGAGAGAGAGAGAGAGAGAGAGAGAGAGAAACATCAATTTGTTGTTCCACGTGAATTCATTGGTTGATACTTGTGCCCTGACCAGAGGTCAAACGCACAACCTCAGCATATTGGAGTGATGCTCTAACCAACTGAGCTGCCATGCCAGGGCCCACTTACAGTTTTTTTTTAAAGATAAAATACTTTAATACAAATTAGCAGTTATTGGCCAAAAATATATGTATATATTATTTGCATTTTAAGTTCTCTGATCAGCTGTTATGGATAATTTCAATTCAAAAATATTTGAAAATCTAAAGGAACTCAAGCCTGAGATACAAAATAAATAAAGAAATCAAATTTGTTTCTTTGAAACTAAAAAATAGCACCAAACACTTCTACAACTCAGAAAATAAAATCATTACTACTTTTGACGCAAGGCCACGTCTATCATTGGTCTTTAATCAAAAGGAAAAAAAATAAGACACCATGTCACTGACAGAAAGTAGTGACTTTATAAAGTAAAATAAACACAAATTTCTCTCAAGGAATTAAAAGAAGTTACTAAATCTAAGTATCTTTCTTTTCCTAGTCAAATTCCCTGAGCCTTCATCAACTGATGTTTAAGGATAAGGAAAATAGCTGTCTACAGACTCACTCAAAGCAAAATTCCTTCGGAATAACCAGCTGTTTAATGGCCTCAAGTTGGCCTTTGCTCATTGAAGACTGAAAATCCCTCACAGTTCACATCCACCCTCCAAGTCCTTGCTTGGTTCCATTCCTTCCTAGTATTAAAGGTTTCTGGATAGTTATTATGACTCATATCATAATTGCCTCAGACCAAAGAGTCAATAATTCATGACAACTTTTAAATAGACTGAGTTGTAAAAGTCCCCTTCTGGAGACAATGGGGTAACTCACTGTCCCTGATTTGCCCTGATTGCCTATTCCAGACCACATGAAAACAGATTTGTTTCTGCAAAACAAAGTTGTTTTTCACTGCCCACTAACATTTTCTTTTAAAGAAAAACATCTAGCTGCTGAAAAAATTTTAAATTTTTACCATCACCAAACAGAATTCTCAAAACACGTATGTGTCAGGTCCTGTGAATTGCTAAGAGTATTTGAGGATTACAGGTAAGTTGTTAGGTCTCTCAGCTCCTCTTACATGATACCATTTAATTTCTTCATCCGTGAAAATTGGCCCTTATTGTTGATACATTTACTCATTGGTCATGTTGGTTAGATCCCAATAAATGTTTCTAAAAAGCTCATATGAATCAATATTTTTCCATTTCATTCACTCTATAATACTCGAGGCAGTAGACAGAAGGTCAGGTCAGGGCTTTGGAGTCAGACATAGCCAAGTTCCATCCTGGCTCTACTTTGATCAAGCTGTTTGGGCAAAGGTCAATTGTTTACGCACCTAAATCTCCCTCTTCAGCAAATTTTCAGCTCCCTCTAAAACAAAATGGGAATGAATCCTTTCTCACTGAGTTGTGAGCAATAAATTCAATACTGAATGTAAAATCTTTAGCTTAGTACCTTGCTTCCAGCAAAGCGAGTCCTCAAATGCATCCATCTCTCTCTTTTTTTTAAATTTTATTTACAAATATTTTGGACACATCGCTACGCCATTGGTCCTACATAAGAATCAGCATACTTCCTTAATAATATTATATATTTAGTCTGTTTTCAAATTTCTCCAATAATCTTAATATTTTTTAAATTGTTCAGTCACAGTTGTCCCACCTTTTTCCCCGTTGCTCTCCCCTGCCTGGCCCACCCCCACTCCCACAATCAATCCCCCTTTCATTGTCTGTGTCCACGAGTCCTCTCTTACTCATTTCTGATGCCTCTTTAGGCTGCAGTCCCTCAGCAAAGTGTTCTTTGCTGCACCTCCTCAACTCAACCCCATCTTTTAACCATACACATTGACTTACCTATGCACAAAAGGAAATAGGGGCTATTTTATGTAACCCTTTTAAATAAGAAATACTGACTTCGTTTTCTAACTTTCTGTTGTATAGTTTTATACTTTTTGAAGAAAGTAGTATTCACTGACCCCTTCAGCAGAATATAGGTATCACTTGAAGATCAATTTTGATCACATCTGAGCTAATGACCTAAGACATCCGTATTCCCTAACGATGAAGGTTGCCATAGTCAACAGTGAGGGCTAATATTCAAAACATGAGTACATTTTAATTAAAAGCAATATTCCCTTCAATCTTTTTAAAGCTGTGATCAGGCTACATGAGCAACAACTTGCAAAGACTTAGTAACAGTGCATCAGCTGAAAAGATTTTACCTGCCGTCGGCTGAGATGAGGGGAAGAGAGAAGTGAATACCGCTCTGTGTGGGCCTCACCACACTCCCTACAGCAGGGGTGTCAAACTCATTTCCACTGGGGGCCCCTGTAGCCTCGCGGGTGCGTTCAGAGGGCCGAATGTAATTTTAGGACTGTATAAATGTAACTACTGCTTAACTATGGGCAAGGAACTCGGCGCTCCACTGGGTAGAAACAAGGTGCCGGGCCAGATAAAACAAAGTGGAGGGCCAGATTCAGCCCGTGGGCCTTGTGTTTGCCACCTCTGCCCTACAGGAACTCGTCAATAGCTCCTGTTGCTCCTAGAGGTGGCTGTATTTCCTAATGATAGGTTTGACCAACTCTGGACAGGTACACATCAGGAATAAAACACATTAGGGCCAACACCGAATAAATAGATTTCAGAGGAAAAGCACATGCTTCAGAGTCAGACAACGGCGAGCCCCGTCCTGACTTGTCATTTCCTAGTTATGAAGCCTTGGGCAGTTTCTGAAGTTTCCATATCTACAAACTGGGAATACGATTTATGACTGTTTTAAGAATTGTGTGAGAATATTGTATATTAAGCAGATAACAAAGTCTGGCACCGACACTTCCTTCTCCATTATAACTCTGACGGGGACATCCCTACCCCTTCTTGATGACCTGAAATAGTGACAATCCCTTCCAGTAAGGGCGAGAAATCAGACCTGGGCTTTTTCTAACAGCACCTCAAAGGGATTAATTTGGAAAACACTGCACGTTATATTCTCCTTGTGTAAATCCACAACGTACATTAGGATATTAAATGCTCAGAAAATTCTTACAGTAAGATAACCTACGTGAATTCGTTTAACTTGGTGTTTTCTAAATTTATTTCACCCTTTATTTCGCACAGTAACTATTGCACTTTGCATTTTGAAAAATGCTAGTCCAGCAATCAAGCCGATTAAAATTGTGAAGGGGGAGGGGAGGAAAAGATGTCAAAATAATCCACTATTTCTCATCCTTTTCTAGGTTACCAAAAACTTCAAAAAACCCTCAAAGATTACTATTAATTTTGTACCACAGATGGGTTTTAAAGCTCATAAAAGGACCAATCTCAACCTTTTTGGTCTCAAAACCCCTTTATACTCTTAAAAACTATTGAGGGTGGAGGGATAGAGATTACAGAGGGACACAGGAAACTTCTGTGGCTGATGGCTATGTTCCTCATGTCGACTGCAGTGATAGACGGTATGATGGCTAAATTTTATGAGTCTCCCTGGCTAGGTTATGGTGCCCAATTCTTTGGTCAAACACTAGCTGTTACTGTACAAGTATTTGGTAGATGGGGTTAACATCTACAACATATTAACATATACTAAATGGGTTCCATCTACTCAGTTGAACATTTTAAGAGCCAAAACTGAGGTTTCCTGGAAAAGAAACTGCCTTAAAACTGTAACAGAGCCCTGGCTGGTGTGGCTCAGTGGATTGAGTGCCGGCCTGAGAACCAAAGGGTTGCCGGTTCAATTCCCAGTCAGGGCACATGCCTGGGTTGCGGGCCAGGTCTCCAGTTGGGGGCACGTGAGAGGCAACCACACATTGATGTTTCTCTTCCTCTCTTTCTCCTTCCCTCCCACTCTTTCTAAAAATAAATAAATAAAATATTTAAAAAAAAAACTGTAACAGAAATCCTGCTAACCTCCCCCACATATTTAAAAGTTCAGACTGCAACATCAAATTGTGCCCAAGCTTCCAGTCTCCTAGCCTGACTTACAGAAAGACTTGCCAGTATACATATGTCAAAATTTATTCAATTGTATCCTTTATATATCAATTATATCTAAAATTTAACTCAGAAACTCAAAGAGCTTTTTGATTTCTCTGTTGATACCTACTGAATTAGAAAATAGCACTGTGAAATTTCTTAACTATTTAATATATTAATATATATTTATACTGATGTGTATATTTTTTATTTTTTAAAGAGCGATATAAAAAGTAGTGAGAAGAGTGGTATTTTAAATTATTTTTGCAAATCTCTTTAATGTCTGGCTTAAAAGAAAACAGCTGAATTTTCATATCTGCTTCAGCATTCAATATGTTGCAATATGTTGTTTTGGTTGAAGCACATAAAAAAAATCTAGCTTCAATCAGATATATAGTTGGGAAATTGAGAAGTATTTTAATAGCCTTTTCAGCCCATTCTTCTTTGATAACACACCAGGACTTGACAAGTGATGGTTTCTTTTCTTTTTTTAAGATTTTATTTATTTACTTTTAGAGAGGGGAAAAGGGAGTGAGAAAGAGGGAGAGAAACATGCGAGAGGTATATCGATTGGCTGCCTCTTGCTTGCCCTCAACCAGGGGCCTGGCCTGCAACCCAGGCACATGCCCTGACTGGGAATCAAACCAGCGACCTTTGGATTCGCAGGTGGGCGCTAAAACCACTGAACCACACCAGCCAGGGCTGACAAGTGGTGGTTTCATAAAGAACAGTGGCGATGTAGAATCAGAAACTATATCCAACAAACCTTCAGACACGGTTTCATTAACATCTATTAATCTATCTTGAATGGATCTTCTACCTATATATTATTTTGCCATATCACACATTGGTCTTCAGAAAATATTGCTTCACAGAGCTATGAAGTTCTTCCAAATAGTGACATATTTCATTACATAATATCAAAAAAATTAACATCACCAATGATCTAACCAGAAGTCTTCAAGTATTGAAAAAATCAAGTTCATACAAAGCACAAATTTTCCAAAATTCTAATTCTTGTTTGAAAGCTCAAATTTGATCGTCATTAACAAATGCTCACTTGAAATAACAGGCTCACTTCATTCATTCCTCTTCAAGAAAATGTCTGCCAAATACTCAAGTCTGAATAATCATAACTTTCCTATCAGATAGTCTTTCAAAAATAAAAATGCTGTTCCAGGGTGGTTCCCAGAGCCAGAAGGTCGGGGAGTGGATAAAATGAGTGAAGGTGATCCAAAGGTACAAATTTCCAGCTACAAAATAAGTCATGTAAATGTAATGTATAGCATGGTGATTATAGTTAATAATATTGCACTGTATATTTGAAGTTGCTAAGAGAGTAGATTTTAAAAGTTCTCATCACAAGAAAAAGAACTTAACTATGGTGGTAATGGATAACTACATTTATTGTGATGATTACTTCACAATATACACAAATATTAAATCATTATGTTGTACCTGAAACTAGATAATGGTGAATGTCAGTTATTACAAAATTTTTTGAATAAGAGCAAAAATTTAAAAATAAAACAAAGTTAAAAAAACTAAAAGGCTGTTCAATATTTAAAAAGTGAATACTTCACCTTACAAATGTGTTTAACTCAAGACAACCATCACACCTCAGGATATGGCAGAAGAGTTATATGGTACCTCTCATTTTGTCACACAATATTAAAAACACATGCACTTACAGGTCAAAATGTACTAAAATTAATAATTGCAACTGCACTTTCTTAGGTGAAACTGTCCAGTTTTTTTCTTTTTTTGTTGCAAGCACATGGCGGAGAAGAGCGCAATGGCTACTAGTACAGCCTGATGCCACTGCCCCGTTCCACACAGGCACCAGCAGTCTCCGTCTGCCACTGATTTCGCATCACCAGTGCGAACTTCAACGTGGTGAAAGAGCTGATAACATCTTAGTACCATTACAAAAGTTGCTCGATCTTATTGACCCCCTGCAGGACACTCTGTGATGCCCACAGGCCTCTGCTCTAAATAAATATATTTAGGTACAAAAAGGATAATAGGAATATTTGTAGTTTCACAGTCTGTACAAGATGGAGCAATCTTGCTTAGAAATGGATAACTGTCAGACTTGCCTCAAAGCTGCATTTACACAAGTTTATTTATACTTATAGAAGTTTATTAGAAGGGATAAATGTGTATGTAACTGTGTATTAATCAGTGAAATTTACATATTCTGATTATGATGGGCATTCTATATAATACAGGCTCATTATTAAGTGGCTTCATAACCAAATTTCTAAACCAATTTCTAAAAAACTAAATGTAATACTTAATACTTTCTTCAATGTAAAACTAAGAAGAAACAGTTAATAAGTTTTTAAAAGGTCCACTTTCAGTTTAAACATGGTTAAATAATAAAATGTAGTCATTTGACTGGTAATGCCAAAATTTTTTAAAT
>VMDR010033686.1:0-11282 GCA_007922815.1 Macrotus californicus
GTTCGTGCAACCTGTTTCTGTTTTTATCACATCACCACTGAAACTGAGATTATATCAATTTATATGCACTGAATATTATAATAGAATTATGATTTTCCATTTTACATGTCTTAAATTAGTTAGTTAAGGTATAATAAAAGATTCCCACTTTCCTTCTAAGAAAATTTTTTATAAAACTTAAACAACATTACTTTTTTCTCAAGAACCAAGAAAACATCGGATACTTAAATATTTTAAATTGTTTAAATTCTTATTAACTCATTGCTACTACCTCTTCCCAGCCCCAGCTTGGTGTTTTGCAGAGTATTGCCATGCATAACAAGTCAGGTATCAGAAACTGATTCTGAGTTTGTCCAACAGCAGCTGTCATACCACTTCCTTTGGCAAGAGCAAGAGTAATAAGATGTTTATAGTCTTATAGGATCACCCAGATGTAAGGACAAACATCAGTTTCTTTGGAGCAGAGAACAACAAGCACGTGTGTGGATTGCTTGTGCCATAGCACACACACTTCTCACTTCAGCTCTAAATCATCAGTCCCTTAGCATCTTCCATTTCCCTTAGACTTGCAGAAATTCCTTGGACTCCAAATTTTATATGTACAGGGTCAAAAAGATCTAAATTATTTCCTGTTAAAAAGCATCAGTTATTTATTTTTTCTTCTACCTTGAATATGTGTTTCTTTCAAATCCTCAACAAAGTGATCAATATTTTTTTTTCTCACAGTTATGGGTCTTGTTTGTGTTTTACTAATACTAATAATGGGTTTACTTGGCTGTCAAATATACAGGATTTAAAAATTAGGTGATCAGCCCTGGCTGGTGTGGCTCAGTGGACTGAGCACAGTCCTGTGAACCAAAGGGTCCCCGGTTTGATTCCCAGTCAGGGCACATGCCTGGGCTGTGGGCCAGGTCCCCAGTAGGGGGCACATGAGAGGCAACCACACACTGATGTTCCTCTCCCTCTCTTACTCCCTCCTTTCCCCTCTGTTTATAAATAAATAAATAAAAGCTTTTAAAAAATTAGGTGATCAATTGGAACTTGTAATAATGAAACATTTTTTACCTGAAAATAAGAGGATGCATAATTTAGTAGTCAGCATGTTATATTTACAGTATGCTTGAGCCATGTAGTTTTTAATTGGGTTTTAACTCAATAAATTGTCTCAATAATTTACATGGCACTGTAAGATATTATAACACAGATGATATATATATAACTAATTTATCACTGTGCACATCTTTGTGTGCAATAAGCTGCCCATACAACATTCTACCTCCCCGTAATAAAGAGTCTTGTCTTTATTCAATTCCTGAGTGTAAAGGTGTCAATAAATAATGCACAGACAAATAAATGCAACAATAAACAGATACTAAAAACCAATAGATCAATATAAATATGCATTAGTGTCTACATTTCAAAGGTTGTTTAACTTAAAAGAAGAGCTCCGTTTTGCACTCAGGCCTCGCTGTCTTCCTTTTTTCGTCATCTGGTGTCATAGAAATACTAGTATGAACGAGCACTGGGAATCTTTTAAACGTATCACAGAACAAAACAGAAATAGTGATTATTCCTCTCTTCAATAGTTAGAGAAGTGCTCCAAGAATTAGAGCCAGTGTGTTGTGTGAGATTAATAAATACCACACTTGATCCTATCAGAGGAAGTCAAGGGGGTGGCTTCAAAGCCTTGAGAACAGGTTTATATCTCTAATTACCATTTTTCAAATTTCCAATGATGAGCTTTTAATCTATTTTGAGGACACATTTGTTTTTGTCTGAAAGATTACTAAAATATCTGCTCATATAAAGAGCGCTACAGAAAATTAGCTGCGTTCGCCTGGTGAAAGCAGAAATCTGGGTTACTCAGTCAACATGTGGGCTGTGTACTAAGTACCTTCGCAGAGATAATTAAGGCTTGGATAAATTAATGTATATCATCAGTAGGCCTGTTTAATAGTTCACAATAAAAAGTACCGAAGAGATCAAAGGGATTGATTCATTTTGCCTATTCATCTTTTTCCTGCAAGCGCAGGATGGGGTTACAGGAGTGGAGAGAGGAGGGAAGTAGGAAGGTTTGGGCCAGAAGGACTGGTGAAACAAGCTTGACTTTCTCCTGCAGGAATCAGACCCTGGGAAGATTCTAAACGGCCAGATGGACCCATATCACAATACAGGCAGTTCTGCTGACAAAACTCAAATTCTCAATCTATTAGCTATGATTCTTCTCCTTGGCTTTGCTTGGATGGACAATGTCAATATTGATCTCAGGGATTTTTCTGGTTTTAAAGTTTCCTGGATGGCCCGCTTTTTTTCTTATTCACATGTTCTCTTCCCACATATGCTCATCCACCCCGCTGAACTCTGTGCTGCAGTAACCCTGAAGCTAAAGAAGCTTACACTCTTCCCTTAAACCGGTCTCTTCCAAAGGTCTGGGAAAAGACAAAATAAAGTGTTCACATGGGAACACATATTTATAAAATTTGTAAAAGTAAGTATTTATTTCTATAAGAAGATCTTCCAATATAAACTTTGGTCCCCTCCAATTTGACTGTGCTCCTGTTTATGGTGAAATATAATAGTCCTAGTCTGGGAACCATTTTGCGGTATCATTTTACGTGGATGTTCTTAGCTTAAAGCTTAAGTTTCATAGAATTATCTTATCTTCTTTATTTTTTATTTCTTAAGGGACTCTTCAAGGTGTTTCTCAGCTGCTTACAACTTTAAAAATAAAAAAATGCTAAAATTCACACACTGCAGGTTTTGTTTAGTATATGAGTATAACTTTGCCTAAGAGTCTTATTGTTCTCAATTTACTTACTGTCTGCTATTTAAATGGTCCTAATATTTACAGGGCATTTTTAAACCCTGCAAAGTTTCATAATCAGCTTCCAGTTGTTTTTTGCATCATTCTTTCCCTTCATACTCTTAAATATTCTTTCCTGTGGTCTTTTCTAAGTAGGTAGGTATATGTACCAAGTTAATTTTACCTAGATATGATTATCAGAACAAACTTCCTAAATGCCTCATATGTGCACATTAAGTAGTCCCACATAATTTTTTAAAAGATTTTATTTATTTATTTTTAGAGAGAGGAGAAGGGAGGGAGAAAGAGAGGGAAACACCAATGTGTGGTTGCCTCTCCCACGCCCCCGACTGGGGACCTGGCCTGCAGACCAGGCATGTGTCCTGACTGGCAACTGAACCAGTGACACTTTGGTTCACAGGCCGGTGTCCACTGAGTCACACCAGCCACAGCTTGTCCCTCATAATTTAAATAAGTAATCTATTTATTATACAGACTCATACAGAAAAAGTAGAGATCCTTTTGATACTCTCACCATGATCAAAATAAGCAGAACCATTGTAACACCAACTATTGCCTTTGATAGTTTAACAACTTGAATAGTTTCATACTATCTTTCAACTAAAAAAATATACCAGTTGACTTCCCTGCCAAACTCCAGTGGGGAGGGAGGCAGTTCTCACTCAGGTCCCTGCTGATCAGCAGGTGCAGTGTGAACACTTCCTCCTAGGCTTCCCGAGGAGGCTGTCTTGAAGATGATCAAGTCCAGCCAAAGCCAACACAAGGTTTTTATCGAGGCCTTTGAAAAGGACCAATATCCTGGTATCACTCTTTGAGAGCTAGCCTAGTAAATCCAGATTCCTGAGCCAAGAATCCAAGTGACAAAAACTTTCAGCCTAGAAACACTGGCTAAATCTTGCTAATCCAATTCCCCTTTGGCTTTACATCCAGCCAACAGAGCCACCTGCTGAGTGTCAGAAGCGGTTGCTGTCCTTCCCTCCAACTCAGGACCTCGCTGGGAGGATCTGGGGCACCCTAGCCCCACCCCCTGCAGCTTTGGGTGTAGCACTTGAAGTTGTCATCACAGCAAACAGTGGAAATGACCCAAGTAAGTCACGAGGTCAGTGGAGACAGAGTAAACCAGCTGTGGTTCACCTGTACATGTAACATTATTCAAAATTGGAAGAGGGATGTGAGACTGATGAACTGTGGCATGAAGCGTTCTCCCAGACAATTCCTCAAGGACAGAACCTAAGGAACTTCCTTAGATGGGAGAAATGGGATTTAATAAATCTATCTGCCCTGCTTTTTATTGACGTATAAACATGGAGCACTTAAAAATGTTCTGTAAACTTTTGCAGAGAAGGGATTAGGGGTCAGGGTGAAGGGTTGCTGTGCAGAATGTATCTAGCTATCAATAAAACGTGACGTACAGACCTCAGAAAAAAACCACCAGTTGAAGAAGGGCACATTAATTATATTTGAATGATGGCACGGTACTGACAAAAAAAGGAAAGCTGATTATCTTTTCACCATTGTATTTATTTAAAATATGCTTAGGGTCAAAACACCATGGAAATAAACATTTCAATTGCATTTTCTATATGGATAAATTCATCCCATATAATTAGCAAAATTCAAAGATAAGTATGAGGGCTCATATTCATATTTGGTTTGTTTATTCAAATTGAGATGGAAGGTACTTCTATAACGCTTTATAAAATGCTTTCATATATTTCATGTTATTTATACTTCACAAAAATTCTGTGTGTCAAATTTTTCTAGGTGTGTAAATTGAGATTCAGAAGGGTTAAATCACATTTCAAAATACTCCTTGTGTAGCCTGCTTAGGTAGGACTCTAACATAGGGCTCCAGATGCAGTTGAATCAGATTCTATAATCCATTATACCATGCTACTTGAAAAATAACTCATGTTTATGTGTACATCTTTAACTATGAATGATAGAATTAAAAGATAATAAAACATTTTTTCTATTATCACTTGTCTTAAAATTGCTCAGTGCTAAAAGGCAAAAGGAGATATAAAGGCCATCAGCAGAGGATAATTTCTAGCAAGTTTATGATTAAGTTGCCCTGAGAATTTTAATTTTGGAGGGAATACAAGTAACAGTTTTGATGATTCAAACTTTGCAATGAGACAAAAGTAACCAAAAAGTGTTGGTCCCTCAAATAAGCAGCAGGTTTAGGCATGTCCTCTATGGACAGAAGGTCTGAGTTTAAGCATGGCCTATAAAAATAGTTTGAATATTTTCTTGAGAAAATTGATTTTTATCTTCCCAAAATCTTAGTAGTGCCTGGCTGGAAACACAGAGCAGCTGCCCTAGACCCTGGGGATGGGACAGTTTCAGGTGCCAGCCCAGGTATTAGTTGAGACAAGCTCCAAGCCTATGGGTGAGTAATAAAGAAGGTTGTTGAGTCATTTCCTATCTGCAGATTTTGTTTTCATCCACATTTATAAAACTATTAATATGGTATAACTTTTCAATTCTTCCCTTCAAACAGAGACACATTATATAATATAGATTTCAACAATAAACTCATCAGATGTAATAAAATTTGGAAGGGAGATTTAGTAGACTGCAATTTGGTCCTAGAGGTAGGTATATGTGGGCTTTGAATCCCAGCCCTGCTACTGTGTAGCTGGTGGGTCTTAGACAAGTATTTAATATTCCTCATTCCCTTCAAGTGCTAACACTATGGATTAAATATGAACATAAAGCTTGATCAGTATTCAATATAAGGTGCTTATATTAGTGAAGAAAACAGCTAAATATTTGTATCACTTTTGTTTAAATAATTTGAGGACTCTAGACCTTTCTCTAAACAGCTACAGTGAAGTTGTTTGGCATCAGAATGCAAATGACATAGTAACTTAAAAATGATCCTAGAACTTTTTCTGAGCTACTATGATGAAATTGTTTAGCAAGAACATAATTAACAGCCCTGGCTGGTGTGGCTCAGTGGATTGAGCACTGGTCTGAGAACCAAATGGTCTCTGGTTCGATTTCCAATCAGGGCACATGCCTGGGTTACAGGCCAAGCCCCCAGTAAGGGGTGCACAAGAGTCAACCACACCTTGATGTTTCTCCTTCTCTTTCCCTCTCTAAAAACAAATAAATAAAATATTGAAAAAAAGAACGTAATTAACAGCAAATAAGGGGATAAAGATTGACAGAAGCAACCAATGGTTGAAGGAAAAATAAGCATGGCAGTTCAACAGATAAGGAAGCATCCGGATACCTAAAGTTCCAGTTAAATCCCCTCCTCCTTGGTTGGCCCCAAGTATCAAGTTAATTCCTGATTAGCTAGACACCATGTTTGAACTCTTAGGAGACCTAAAAGTAAAAAGACAGAGGATCAATATTAAATGTTACAATTTTTAAATTTAGGACCGCTTCTCAGTTTTTGCATTATATAATATATAAAGAAAGAAAAAAATTAATTTAGTGATACAGTACCAGTAGTTATTTTTAATAGTTGAGAACAACAACATTAAGTTAAGGGAGGTTAGGGAGCACATCTGGCAGGAGACCCAAATACTAAATACATTCTGTGGTATGATTTTTAATTTTCAGATGCCAATCATAGCAATAAAGAACCCAAAGCATTAAGCAAAATTATGATAGCAATGAATTCTGGCACATAATAAAGCACAAGAGAGAAAATTATAATGATGAGAGTCATTAATTAATATAATAATAACTTAATCATTGTCTGTTCTGAGCCCAAAAGTACCAATAGTGTTGTGGGTACACATACAAAAAAGTTGGTATGGTGAAATAAGATAAGTTGCAATAAATGAGTCCATAATAGCACCTACATTCAATGCAAGTATATGTGACAGAGTCACTGTCACACACATAAACAATCCATTCATGCAAAAGGTTCCAAATGTTATGGTTTGTAACCATGAGTGTTAATTTAATACAAAAATATTGTACATAGGAAGTTCGAGTGCTTTTAATGATGTATGAATAATCCTGTCATTATATGCACTGTGCTGATTATATTTTACTAATTTAGGAATAAATATACTGCAAATTGGATGAACAGTGAGATGAAGTTATGTTTCCTGCAGGGGGGTCCTCAGAATACCAAGTTTTACAAAGTGTACCATGGAAAAGTGCACTGAGATCAAATGGATCTTGGAAATTCAACATACTATAGATTCCCATCTTGGATTTCATAATGCACATCGACATATGAAAGTTTCTGTTTAGTCCTGTGGCAATGAATGATATCTATTTTTATTTAATATAGTGTGTTTTCTATTGCCTATTGATATTTAAGGAATGCACAATTTGCTTTGAGAAATGCTGATCTATATTTTACAATCTCTTGGTTTATACTTATATTAGATCTTGGATACTTTCATGTTTTTTCTTATTATAGTGTGACATGTTGCCCCACAACAATATCCTGATTCAAGTGAAAGCTCCTGGAATTTATAGGGCAATTTACATTTTTAGAACACTCAGTGTCTCCTGAATTTTTGAATGTGGGATTTGTAAGACAGATATTCTCTTGCATGTGAAGGAAGACAAATGGAAGAAGAAAGAATAAAAGAAATGTGATGAGAAACAATGAAAGACTCTTATTTCTGACTCCTGCTAATTGCTATTCTAATTTCTGTTCTTGTGTTGTAAGGTGCACCCATACATTCTCATACCAAACCCCCTCAGAATCTTATCTTTGGCTTAAGTAATTTGGCATTGCTTTCTATGATATGCAACTAGATAACTTCTAATATTCCACGTCTGCCTGATTCTTTGCCCTATATTATGTGGCCTTCCATTTAACTTTAGTATCTGTATGTAACATCACGTACAAAAGAAATCGTTCTTGATGAAATGGACAGTCTTTTCTAATTAAAATGTTTTAAATAAGATTTTCAAAAAGGGGCAGCATTGGATTTTACGAATTCAGGGAAATGGTGTAAGAACATTGCACTGAAGGATCTGTGTGCATTTAATATAACTATAAATGAGAGTCATCTCTGTGTCCTACTGAAGAATTAAATTACCAATAAAGTCAAGAAGTTATGCAACATATTGACCGTGGCTTAAAGGAGGCAGTTCACTTGGAAACAGATGGGCTGAAGGAGGAAGGGACAGGGCATATTCATAAATCATAGCAGAAGAAGACAAAGGACAAGGAAGCAAGACAGGAGGGTAAAAGGAGCTGGATAACAAAAGATTCAAGCAGAAGCAAAAGAGAAGGGGGTAAAAGGAAGGGCATGGTAATAAAAGGAAGGATAGGGGTGCCAACATGATGCATCATGCCCGGAATTCTAATGAAAAGCTGCCGCGCTGGAGAGCAGAGAGCTAAGGAGCAACAGTAAAAGGCCACACAGCAGTTGGACAGTTTTAAAATGCAGCATCGTGCCAGAGGACTGGTGGCGAGCCTCACCCCGTAGAGAGTCCTTTAAAATTTAAAGTACATGGCTTTGCTTAATTGCAAGTTATTCTTTAAAGGGCCACAGGTTTAGGGAAGAAAAGTCTGACAACAGAACCCAATGAAAGAAGAAAAGAGTGAAAGAGAAAGTGGGCAAAATTGTAATAATGGTAGTACCAACCAATTATGATGCTGGCCGTGCCCAAATGTTTCCCCTTTCAACACCCCCCTGCCTCTTTCCAAATGACCTTCGCTCATAGCTAAGCTATCTCCACAAAATAATCTAATACTTAAGATCTATGCACCATGCATTTGATTTTTTTTACTACAGATAATTTAACAAGTCGACAACAATATTTAACTTAGCTGTGTCCTTGCAGAGAAGAATTAAACTTGGAAGAGGAGCACCACTGGAAACATACGAAAGAACAGGGCTTGAAATTGCCACTGGGAGTCATCCAATCCAATGCCCCACCCAATGGAGCAACAGCATAATTCTGTATACAGTGATGTGACTAAACCTTTGCATTCCACTCTTGACTTTTCCATCCCCATTTACTTCCAGGGTCACTCTATCTAGTGTGAGAGGCTGAATATGAAAACAGACAATGGGCAGACCAGATGTAAGGACAGAATTCTGACCCACACAGATATCCAGAAAGCCAAACCACAATTCTGAAACAATTGTTCCAGAAAGGTCAAACTTTGTCAGCAAATGCTTGTTATTTTGCCACTTCCCCTTCTCCCTTCCCTTCCAACTTAGTACCAAACAGAAAATGCCAAAAAAAGCCTTCCTGATATAAGAAGCCCCCTTCAAGCTAGTCCACATCCAGCTTTTCTATTCCAATGACCTCTGATCTGAACATATCTGAAGACTTCCTTTTCTTGTTTGCCCCCTACTGTAAAGCTTTCCCACTTCCTGCTTGCCATGAAGCCTGCCAAACACAAGTGATGGTCATGGACTCCCTGGATATTATGAGCTTTGAGTTAATAGCTTCTCTGAATTCTCATTTGGGCAGTCTTTTTGTATTTCGATAAATGTTTGGAATTAAAATACTATACAGATGCTAATAACTCCCAGTATTATATCTCTTGCCCAGATCTCTCTCCTCATTGTCTGGCTTCCTTCACAACAACCACACTTAAAAATTTAATGAGTTTGTTAAATTTAACATATAAAAAATACCCCCAACCCACTCCCCAAAGTTCCACCATTCTGATTTCTTAAGTCCAGTATCTTGATGTAATGCCTAATTTCTCTCCTTCTCGCATGCCTTGCACCTAATTCAGTAGCCATTTCTATTGGCTCAACCTTCAAAAGATATCCAGAATCAAATTAAAATGCTCTATTTTACCATTACCCACTTGGCTGATTGGCCAAAGGATCACCACCTCTCATCCAGATAACTGTAAGAGCCTTTCAATTGATTTCTTGGTCTCTTCTCTTGACCTCCTGTTTCCTATCAAAACCACATCCAGAGTCATCCTTTTAAAGCACCAATTTGGCACTTCTTTCCTTCTCATTCGGAATGAGTGCCCGTTTCCAAATTTTCTCCAAGGTCCTCCATGGTCTGGTCACCAACATTTCTTTCCTCCCAGTTAGCTCCCAGCCACATCTGTTTGGGGTGGTGATAGTCACCTCTCCAAAAGCTGAACAATAACCCCTGGGTCTGGTTTAAAAAAAAAAGTTTTAAAGTATAAATTTTAAAACAGAGTGTTACTCATGGCTCATATAAGTATAAAAAGCCTGTCAAATACTTTATTTAGCTCTTTAATGAATGAGGAAGCCAGTAAGATGTTACAATTTGTTCAAAGGAGATAGACATAGGGCACAAGGAACGGTGAAATTAATTTGCAATAGCTGCAGAACTCTCACAGCTGAAAGGGCAATGATCAATGGTACTCCACTGGAACAATTAATTTCTCTTATTTAAGGACCATTTCTATTATTATTACTTTTCTACAGCCTCCAGGGTTTTAAAATAGCCTAATACAATGAAATGTAGAAATAATAAATAATTTAGATGAGGGAGCTAGATAGGACACCTACTAATCTTTTCTTTTCTTTTTTTAAATTTAAAAATGTTTTCCAACTTTCCCTGGCATAAGGGGGAGAGAGAGGTGGGGGGAGGGGAAAATGGGGAGAGGGGCAGCAGGAGGAGAAAAGACAAAGAGACAGAGAAAGAAGATAAAAGGAATGTGTGTGTGTGTACATGCGGTCGGTAGAAGAATGTGTTTTTTTCTTTTAATTCTGTGAAATTTGAGATAGGCAACATGAAAAGATTACACAAGTTGAAAGCAGACCCCAAGGAGAAAAGAAGGTGAAAAATTAGAAAACAGACTGAGGAAGTAGAGTTGAACCAAAAGAGGGTTGACAAAGCCTTTAAGGCAGTGAAATTTGCATAATGGAAAGTAAAAGATAAAGCCATTAGGCAATAAAACTTGTAGGAGCATGCTACCACAGAGAGTAAGAAAAACGGAGAAGCAAACTAATCTCTTCACAGCCTAACACGAGAGTGAAGATCCACAGATGCTTGTTACTCCAGTCCCTAGCAGTACATTTGAGTCACTCGTAATTAGGAAAATATACTCCCATCTCTGTGAGACCCAGCTTTTCCAAGGCTTTGCTGAGATTTTTGTTCCACCTATTCCCAAAATTATTTCAAATAATCTTGCAAAGCTTGAGGCAGCTTGAATTGGTACCCTAGGGCCCCCCCCACAACACCCCCACTGCCACAAACCCAAAACCCTAAATATAGCACTATTCCTGTTGGTATCCAAATTCTAGCACAATTTCTGGAGTATAGTATGTGTTAAATAAATATTAGAGAATAAACTGACCTGAACACATTTTGCCAGATATCTCAACCAATCTGGTTTTTAGTATTGAGTATCTCAATATATTCACTAATAGCAAAGAGCTTCTATTTTCATTTCGTTAAAGCCTACTTGCTCATTTCATTTCTTGTATATTTCATTTCTTAATTCTTTAAAAATTCAAAAATGCTGGATAAAATAATTCTGTACATATTAAGCTTATAACCTTTTTCTAATACAGGAAAA
>VMDR010033687.1:0-11285 GCA_007922815.1 Macrotus californicus
CCTTAGAAAATCCTTGTTGATTTTCATGTACTGCTCAGTATTTCTCACAGGCAGTTTTCTCATCCTTATCACAGAGTCTGCACTTGTGTCACCTTTTAAACTAGTAGTTCACAACAGGGATAATGTTCCCCTCCTCCAGAGACATGTGACAATGTGTAGAGACATTTTTAGTTGCCACAGTTGGTGAACGGAGGAGCAGTGCAGGTATCTAGTGAGGTGGGGGGGATGGTGAGGGGGGAGACCAGGGATGCTTCTAAACATCCTGCAATGCACAGGAAAGTCTCCATAATAAAGAATTATCAGGCCCCAGATCTCAGTGCAGAGGTTGAAAGATAATGTTTGCACTAAAATAACCTCTCTCACTCAACATTATCACTGTCTTTCCATTTTTCAAAACTGAGTTAATTCATTATCTAGAAGATTCTCATCAATAATCAACCAAAACATATTGGCCTGCTAATAACCATTCACCCTTCAGTGCAGGAATCATCCATAACTTAGGTATTTAAATCTGGAAATATGCCTGACTTCTATAGGACGCAAAATTATTTAAACCTAGTTAATGTTTCTACTGGGAAATGGTATGTAATAAAAGTATAGGAAAAAAGGAGTATGTATATTAGTTTCCTAGGGCTGTCACGATGAGTTACTACTAGCAAAGTGGTTTAAAATAATAAAAATTTATTCTCTTATGGTTCTGGAGGCAGAAGTCCAAAATCAGGATGTCAGCAGACCCATGCTCCCTCTGAAGTCACTTGGGGAGACTCCTTCCTTGCCTCTTCCAGCTTCCGATGGCTGCAGGCGTTCTTTGGCTTGTGGCTTCAAAATTCCAATCTTTGCCTCTCTGTCTTCACATGGCCTTGTGCCCTTCTATGGCTTCCCTTCTTGTGTCTCTTGTAAGACACTTGTCATTGGAATTAGAGTGCACCCAGATAATCCAGGATAATCTCATTTCAAAATCCTTAATTCTATCTGCAAAAACCATTTTCCTAAGTCAAGTCACATTCACAGGTTCCAGGTGGACATATCTTTTGAGGAGCCACCTTTCAACCCACTAGTGTGCGTGTGTATGTGTGTGTGTGTTTGTTGAAACCACTATGATAAGGTCCAGGTCAAAATAAGCATTTCCTCAAAGTGTAAAGTAAGGTTTAACATACTGTTTCTTGGATTATTAGTCTCACTACAGCTTCTGCTTATTAAATTAAAAAAATCAATGATCTCTATCTATCAACCATTTAAAATTAAAACCAGATACCAGAAAACCTGCTGGCTAGACAGAACTTCAGAGAGAAATTAGCAAGTCTACTTCCAGGTATGGTAAATAACGCGTTATTCGAGACCAGTAAGGTTTAAAAGGGAACCCCCACAAACCTTCTAGCTGTTTTCTCTCAGCTGTTTCATCATTTCATCAAAGGAAGTGAAAAAAAGGGCCTGGAGCTGAAACAAACCTCTAAGGGGGGGAAAAAAAAAGACGTTGAAAAACATTTTGTTAAAATTCATTAATTTTAGTAATGAGGAAACTAAGATCCCAAAGTTTTTTCATCTTCATGGCTTACCCAAGGTCACACAGACAGATGACAGAGTCAACACTGGAAGCACAATACCATCATTCTAGACCAAAGCTCCTTCTCTACATGCTACGTCATTGTCTAACCTGCTGTTCTCCTCCGACAAAGTCAACCCATTCTCCTGATCTTCTTTTAGGTGAATGAATACATAGAACGTGCTCTTTTCTTACACCCTGTACTAGTCAACTTGGGCTGCCACAACAAAATGCCACAGACTTTGTGACTTAAACAACAGAAATGCATTTTCTCACAGTTCTGGAAGCTGGAACTCTGAGATCAGGGTGCCAGTATGGCTGGGTTCTGGTGAGACCTATCTTCCCGGCTTGCAGGTGACCACCATCTTGCTGTGAACTCCCAAGGCCTTTTCTTCTGTGTGTATGCCAAGAAAGAGAGATCTTCCTCTTTTTCTAAGGCCATCAGTTCTATTTGATTAGGACCCCAACCTTACAAGTTTATTGAACCTGAATCACTTCCTTAAAGCCCTAGCTCCAAATATAGTCACGTTGGGAGTCAGGGCTTCAACATAAATTTGGAGGAGGTCACAGTTAGACCATAATACATCCCTATCATTTTATGTTAATAAAGAGTGTTATACTTTTCAATATACTTTATAGATATAAAATCATTCAATCCCTATAACTTTGTGATTTTCTCCAACAACAAATTGAGAAATTGGGGCTCAAAGAAAATTGGCTGGCCCATAGGTTGCATAAGATACAAGCTGGAACTCAACATATGCCTTTTACTCAAATTCTAGAGCTCTTTCCCAGGGTCCAAGATGACCTTTTGTATTGGTCGCTTTTTGGTGGCTTTCCTTTTAAAGCATCGAAAGACACTGTGAAAACATATAGCTCCTAACAAGGTCCTTAGAGAGACCTTCTATGAAAGTCTATTGTTGTAATTCTTATACCTGACCATCTAAAACATTAGTGACTTAAACCGCATAGAATGGAAACAGTTTAATACGTCATCTGTTCCCATGTGCACCAGGAGTATAGCCCAGGAGGAGACTCAGCTGTTCTCACAGTAAGCCATCAAGTCCTACAAAAAAAAAAATAATAATAATAAAGGAGTTAAATGATTATTCATGGTGGCAAAAGCACAGGTATTTTGAACAAGAAAACATTATGCTAAAGAACGTAAGAGCAAAAACGGACACAGATTCATCCAAGGAGCTTTTCAAGAGAACCTCTAAGACGGAACACAAGAAATCTTTTATTCCATGTGTAGCATCAAGGTTCTACCAAAAATATAAAGCAAAAGTATTGTCTATTAACAATGATATTAATTTCTAGATGATTCTGGATATAAATTCTAAAACTTAACATGTAAAATGTTCTCACTGTTACATAAAGTTTAAAGAACACATCGTTAATCTTTACCACTAATTATTATTTTTTATACATTGTAATGACACTAGTGCTATTATCGAAGAACTATTTTACACATAGAAGTAAATATTTAGGAATACAATGTTATAGGTTTAGGACTAACTTTCAAATACTTCAAAAAAATAAAGCAAATATGTATTAAATCTCAACAACGGGTATATGGTGGTGTACTGCACAATTCTATGCACTTTTAACTCTAAAGATGCTATGTCTAAAGATATGTCTAAAGTTTCATAATAAAAATGACCAAAACTTGAAAGCAAAATATTAATAGTGTGTGAATGGCCGGTGTAAGGTGACCAAGAGAAAAGATATGCACGTGCCTGCTCAGAGAAGTACATCCACTCTTCCCGTTTGCTGCTAGGAGGACATATTGGTTAGTAGGTTGGAGCATCTGCAACTCTCCCTATTTTTAGAACTGAAAAAGAAAGTAAGAATTCCATGCTGAGTAGGATGGGCCAGCTTGATTATTTTTTACATACAAAAAATCCTGCATATAGTTTATGTATACAACTTGATGATTTTGGAGATATGCCTTCACCCAGGAAACCATCACCACTATCTATGCCATAAACCTATCCGTCACCTCCCAAAGTTCCCTCCCACCCTCTTATTATTATTTTGTGATCACAACACAGCCTGAGGTCTATCTGCATAGCAGATGTGTGAGTATACAACACACTATTGTCGACACTAAGTGCTGTGCTGTGCAGGAGCAGCTGGACTTCAATAGCTGGCATGATCCATCTAGGGATTTGTGCTAAATGAGGAGGCGCAGCGACAGGGGAACTGAGTCCACATGCACCCGACGCTGAAAGAATTTGTGTGCAGAGCACCAGAGAGCAGCACACATTCTCTTTAAGCTTCAATTTGAAAGACTTTTTGAAATGTTAGAAACCTTCCCCCTGAGGGTATTCAAAAAGCCAGTAGTTTTTTGTGTTTTTTTTGTCACTTGCTCTGAGCTCTTTTTTTCCCCAGGATGAAATACAGGAAGCCAATTCAGAGTAGCTAGCAAATTCAGTCATTTAAGGTCCCCTTGCTTCCCCCTCCTCTCCCCCTCACACACAATTCTTGCTCCTACCCAGAAGTACAGCAGCCAAATAGAGGACAAATGTGACCTTAGGTTTAAGTGGAGTCTCCCACTCACCTGAGGGACTTTTATTCAAATAAAGCTTCCCCTTCTGCCCCTGGTGTGAATGGCGTGAGTGTGTGTAAGAGCAGAAGGTAACTAGGCCAGGAAAACAAATCTGGTCATACACTTGGTTCCTTCTCACTCCAGTCTCTTTGGAGAATACCATCTTACTTCTGGAAGCTATTAGTCATCATCTCCCAGTTTGCAAATATTGCAATAAATTCATTATTTTATTTGACAAATAACTCCACAATTGACCTCAAAGATTAGAGAATTTGGAAACATGTCGGGTTAAGAAAGATGCTAAACCAAGTTACAGGAAAGAAGACTAAACCTCACCTCATAGGAGGAAGACAAATGAGGTGTGCATAAGCACAAAAGCACATCTGTGAGCTTTCTCACAAATTATCCCTGTGAGTTTAGAGGAATAAATGCCATACGTCAAATACTGAGTGGCTGCAGACAAAGAAGCAGTGTGACCAGTTGACCGTCACACAATATTAGGAAACACTAAAATTGGTATATATAATATTTTTCCATTAACAAAGAAATAATTGTTTCTTGGAAAAAAATCACCTCTAATCCCATCCTAGGGAAATGGTGCACTGTTAGCACCTTGATCCTCAGACCTCCAGGTGCTCAGAGAGGTTTTTCCTGGCAAATATAAAGTTAAAAATGACCCAATCCATCATAATCAACCCCATCATGGAAAGTTTGGGTGGCAAACTTCAGAAAATTCAAATCTGACTGGCTTAAGTAGGAAGGGATATTAATCCAGAGGCTCAGATGATGTCTCTCCCTGTCACTCAGATCCACTGTCCTCCATGATGGCTTCATTCACAGACGTGCTGTGATGAAGAGATGGTCACCAGTAGCAAGAAATTATATCCTCCCATATTTAAATCCCTGGGTAAATAAGCTTTCCTTCCTGCCATTTGCTTTTGCAAAAGACCAGAGACTTGTTCCAGTTGGATTGTGTGGTCATCCCTGAAGTAGGGAACACAGTGAACTCAGGGATGCTAAATGCCTGGGAAATGGGGAGATGAGGAAGAATTCCTCTTTCATCTCTAAGAGTGAGTATCATACAGTGTTCTTTATGCTACAGTGTCACAGACTATGAGTAAGAGTTCTTTAAATTTTTACTCAAAGGCCTGTAAGTACACGATGCTGTTCTCAGAATTGTGACCTCATCTTCCCAACTAATAGCCAAGCTTTGTTACTGAGGGGTATCTTGCCTGGGTCCTCTTTCCCTCAGACCAACGGTTCTTCTGAGTGGTTTCTTGTTCCCTTGGAATATGGACACCCGGCGTCTATATTCAAGCTGACTTTTAGGCTAGAATCCTCCATGCTATGCTCTTGCTCTCTCTCTTTTCTGTTTAAAACTAAACTCTTCCTTCTAAGCATTGCCCAATGTCATGTCAATTCAGAGGACCTTTTTAAAGACAGCATTGGGTTGGCTTTGAGATCATCGTTTTACATATGTAGTGAGGAACAAGAAACCAAAGGGAGGTAAATTTGGTTCTGCCTGGAATAGAGGTAATTACATAAGAGAGCACAGAGAGGATACTGGGAATGGATGGGTGAGACTGGAATTTCACTCTGTCATCTTCCTGCCTCCCATGGGTACCAACTCTGTCCTCAGTAGGTTCAGGAGGTCCTGAGTAAGGTATGAGTGAATCAGTTTCTAAAGCAATGTCTGAAGGCCTGCATGTCATAACGGCCACTGTGATGGCAGGGACACTTCTGTCTCTATGAAGATAAGAATGGAGTCATCAAGGAAGGCAGGGATGTAGGGAAAACACAGACTCTAGAGTCAGTTTGCTTGAGTTTAAATCCACAACTCTGCAACTTACTAAATAATATAACCTTAAATACACTCTTGAATGACATAACTTTAAATGGATGTGAACTTTGCTTCTCTGTGCTTTATTTTCCTTGTATATAAAAAAGTGAGGATATACTAAAACTACCTACCTTGTGTGGTGGTGAGGATTAAATAAGGTAACACATATGAAGGACTTATCACAATGCCTGGAACTTTAACCCTCCATAAATGTTCACAGCTATGACTAGTGCCACTACCATTACCACTGCTAACACTTCATGGGATTTACACACATAGACTTTGGAGTTGGATTGCATAAGTGCAAACCCAATTATGTCTCTTAGTTGGGCGAGTTACTTGAACTCCCCAAGACTTAGTTTACTTTATCATAAAATAGGAATGATAATAGTACCTGCAAAACAGGGGCAGAGAAATAAAGGTTAAGTTAGATAAATATAGTGGCTGGCTCTCAGATGTTGTCTATCATTTCGGTTTTATGGCATGCCATTTGAAGTGTTCTGATAAGCACCCTTCTCCTCAATATCTCCACAAGGGAAAAATTCCAAGCATCTGGAATTCTGGAGTTGGAAAAGTCCTCCTTCACTTTAAAGGCAGTAAGCACTGCTAACTGCAAGGCCCTGGGGTAGCCAGGAGAAGGGGTGCTGAGCCAAGAGCTCAGAAGTTGCATTAGTTTGGCAAACGCTTTCCCAAGTGACAATTTTTGGGATGATGAATGAAGGTAAGAGCCCTAGACAGAGTTGCCATGGAGTGATGTCAGTAAAACCTAGGGGAGCCAGTAAGAAAAGTCAGAGAATGGCCTTGGATGTGGAGGCAAGCGCCCCCTGCAAACATTATTGACCTTCTCAATTTGGTCAAGTATTCATGCCAGACAGACCCATCAGGCTCAGGGCCCAGCATAGGCCACAGGGCGCAGACTACTCCCTAGGTTCTGGGCAGAACATTTCCATAACACAGCAAGGCAACTTCAAGATTCTAGATTTGGGAAAAACTAGAGTCTTCTGAAGAAATGTTGCAGCCACATATACATAACTAGTCATGGAGAGGATGGGTTGAACACTCTCTATGGCCCCAGCTCTCTAGTCTCTTCCAAACCGTATTTGAATGATGATACAATCCCCCCCTTCAGATGTGGAGAAACTGGAGAACTGAATAATTTCATGAGACCACAAAACACAGAGGAGGCAAGGACTTCTCAAAATAATGGGATGAGCCTAACCCAAAGAAACCTTCAACTTATTAGCTGAACAAGTTTTCCAAGTTCTCATCTAGGGAAAAAACTCTCAAAGGAAATTTGGGGCACTCTCTTCCTGAAGCACGTTTTAAGATTCAAGCAGACTAAACAATGGAGACCACAGGGGACAGGTCTCCCCTTGCCAGGTAAAAGGGTCTGAGGGCTGCTCTGGGAGTTTCCAGCTCTGATTTCTGTGACAAGTGATCCCAGTTACCTGGGCCGCTGGGCCAGAGGCAGAGGCAATGGGGGCTGGTTGTTCACGCCGACTTTCAGTTTTAATACGAGCAACTTTAATCAGTTCCTCAGTACAGCCCTCCTTTCAAGTCTCTGGAAACATCTCAAGGGAGAAAATAACACTAAGAAACACAGAAATCTTTTCTCTTCTCTGCAGGCATTTGTCACAGTGCCAGTTCCTAAGTGCACAAACTTTTGGCAGACCAAATCACCTTGATATAATTTTCCCAGGGTTCAAAAAGAAAAGATAAACAAAGAACTTGTGACTTCAGCAGGAGCAAAGGTAGCCAGGAGTTTATGAGGTAGATCATCTTCCTCACATTTCTGGCAAAGGGTAAGGGAGTGTCAGTGAAAAGAAATCACCTTGTTAGTGGTTTCTGAGGCTGCAGGTTTGGTGCCTGAGGGCATTTCCTGGGCTGGGGCACAAGGCTTTGGAGTTCTTTCCCCAGGTAAAGCAGAGGGCAGAGTCTCTCAGGGAAGGGTTGACACGCCAAGGTTTTGTTTGGCTGGCGCTTTTTTTTTAAGCCAAGGAAAAGTATTACTCATTTAAGAGTGGTTTTCAAAAGGTATATGGATTTTCTTTAACAATGTTTCTCAATGAATTAAGTCAAATGGGAAAGGGAAAAATAGTTGTTGGGGTTTTTTTTAGATTTTATGAGAACAAACGGGATATGTCTAATTAAATTTTTTTTTATTATCTGGGCTCTAACAACTTTGGCAGTCAGTTTATTTCTTCCAGGATAAGAATTTGTATAACCACATTAAAATTCAAAATGTTAAGTGACAAATGGCACGGGGATGAGAGCAAGGGTCAATATGAACCATGTTTTTATCGTACGTTTTCACCTTTCTGTAGCTATCAGACATGTTTCCTTAGCCGGCAGTCTGTATCACCCCCTAAATAAGACAGGCTTTAAACAAACACAATGACTATTTTCAATAGTGTGCATCTCTGGATATTTGCCAAGAATTTGAGATGTGAGAAGTAAAAACTCACCTTCAGTTTTTAACGGAATTGGATCAGGGCCAAGAAAATATGTAGGGAACAAATCAAGTGTTTTCTCAGAGGACATGCCAATGACGTCACAATTGGGGCTGAGATTAGGAAACCTCACTGGATCTCATTGTTATACTTGCTAATTCCTTAGTCAATCTAATTACTTGCCTCCCACTCTCTGCCAATTTGTGAAGAAGGAAAGGTAGGGAATGTGGTAATATATGTCTCTGTAGATAGAAGGTGGAAGAAAGAGAGGTTTAATTTCCCTGATCTTCTTGTCACTTGTGGCAGGTGAACAAGGTCAAACAGGGGTGCCAGCTGTGAAAAACTGACCTTGCTTGCTACATCTTGAAAACCTTGAAAAGGTCCACTACAGCCCATGCTGGGTCCAGCTCTGCAGTGTTTTATATGTTGTTGTTTCTCTACTGACCCAGGGCAATTGGCTTCTAAACATGGACGGGAAGCTGATTTAAAACACTGATTTATTAATTCACAGAGATAAACATAACTCCTAAAGGCACAGAGTAGCTCTTTAGCATGACCATCCTATCCTTTAATAGAAAAGTTACACTGGCATCTGAATTACATTTGAAAGGCAGCTTGCTGAGTATAATGTCAATGGTACACTAAAGGAAAGTGCCACCAACAGGTGATAACTTGTGCTACCCAACTCCATTTCCAGGAATAGTTCTCAAAGAGGACAGGAGGGACCATCTGGTGGTCAGTGCTGACATCCTGATAAATTAGCCTCTCAATATTTTTCTAGAATTCAGGTAAATCACTACCATCCCTTAATGTTAAGGCAGTAATCCCTTTCAATATGTAATATATATGTATGGAGTAGATTTGTTCTCTGAAAAAAAAAATATATATATATATATAACTAAACACCCTGGTGACTTTGACAAGGGTCCAGGGCCCTTGGTTGAAAATTTTGCATTACCGATATGAGAACTTGGAAACATACTAGCTTCATGGGCAACACACAACTTAGACTCCAGTCAGAGGGCTTACCTCTGCAGATGAGCAGATGACAAACTCATCCATGATGTTTTCTCTTCTTACAGTCATCAAATTTGGGGCTGTGTTCTGCTGTTCCTGTCTGCTGAATCAGTGTGGTACCCCATGATACCAGCCAAGTGGCAAAGGCAAGATATTCTGGAGCCACCAATGCTTCTTGGGCTCATGGAACATCTTTCTCATTGAAATAATGTGGTTCAATAATAAAATGAAGGGAACGCTAGAGGATCTTCCATGTCCAACAAGGTAGAAGAGCTGTTTTAGCCCATCATCTATTCAAGGAATGGCATAAAAGGAGTTAAACCCACTAGACAACATATTAAGGAGTATAAATAAGATTCTCATCTAAGAAATAATTCACTAAGGTTACGTGCATAATTGTGGAAATTCGCTCATTTCCCTCATAGTCTTTCCTAGTACCTGAAAGATACTATAGAATTCTAACCAATTATTTTTCTTTTTCTCTCTGGGTGAATAAATTTGTTCATGTAATTTTTTCTCTTCAAAAATAGTAACAGCAACATCTAATATTTATTGAGCATGTAGTGTTTTTCCCCTAGATATTGTGCCAAGAACAAAAATAAATCTTCACAACTATTTTATGTGTTCAGTCCTATTATTAACTCTAGTCTATGATTAATCACTAGGGTGAGAAAATTAGGTAAATTGCATAATTTCTGCATGCTTTAAGTTCACATAGCTTATCAGTGGCAGGACTATTGCTTAAACCCAGGGAATCTGACCATAACACTTCCTGCTTAGCTTCTAAACAATGTACCTCCTCAAAATTTCAAACTATAAATACTGTGTAATTTGGCCTAACCCGTTATATCCATTAGTATTGACCATAAACTTGATTACTATGCTGAAACTGTCTCTTATTCCTTTTTCCTTCATGAGAAATAAGGCAAGTATAAAATTTAAAGCAACCTCCAGTTCTATTTCTCAGTGAACGACTTTATTATCATCTGAGCCACTATTGAAATCCCCATTTCAGAAAACATCACCACCACCCACATTACCTTCATTGTTAATATTTATAACATGTGGTGAAAGGGTTTAGAACTCGACTTCATTGTTCCAACAAAAATTCACAATCTTCCAAATTGGCTAATGGGTCCTACTTCTAAAAGTGCTACCCCACAAATGTAGACCTCTTGCCAACATGTCTGACAAAGTGAGTCTCAAATTTGGAAGTTATCAGAGCATCTTTTGGCAGGTTATAGAGTGTTCTGAGTGTCAAATGGACTCTTAGAGCTGTACCTCCAAAAGACATAATTCCTTCACAATGGTATATAAGAATTTAACCACATGTTCATTACGAGGAAGAACAGCCAAGTTAACTAAGCAAGGACCAGTTTATACTGCAATATGAAAATTAGCAACTTTAACATAACTCAGATGAACTCAATTTACTTTTAGAACTATTTAGCCGTAATTCTCGAACATTAGTATTTAATTTTCTGAAGATGTACCCCAAAACTGTATTTTTTTATTTAAAAAGTATGGAAATACATTCTTTCCAACTTTTCCATTTTTCTAAGATGTTTCCTGACACTGAAAATGCATCAACATCACAGAGGATTAATCTTTGTCCAATCACCACATTACTGTAAGAACTAGCCTAATCAGTTAGTAGGATGCTTTTCTGATCCTATTTCTCTTAGTATCTCAAAGGAGAACATCAAAGAGGGTACTATTTCAACCATAAAGGTCACTTCATTTTCCCATTAATCTCTAGATGCCTAGATGCCCAGGAAATAAGAACTTTCTTCTTCCCTTCAATTTTCCAAAATGACATACAAGAGAATCAAGCTGTTTGAGGAACACAATCTCAGATGACAATTCCATTTTGATACCTTCTTG
>VMDR010033688.1:0-11282 GCA_007922815.1 Macrotus californicus
TCTAGACTCAATCATTTCCTTTAGCAATTTCCTTAGAATTATCTTTTTAAGTATCTTTTGATTGCCTCTAAGAAAATAATCAATAAATGTCTTAACCTACATCCTCTAGAAAGCAGAGCTGGAGTCAGAGATTAAGCTTCAACTGATGACATCTTACGGAAGGTGCAAGGCCAGGGCAATAAAAATGAGGGAAAAAAAAGAAGTAAAGTTAAGTAAAGCTAAGACGCAATGTGACAGGTTACTGTGCTGGCGACCACCTCACAGTGTGCCATGGAGAAGTATCACCTGTCTCAACAGACGGGATCCAAATTTCTCAGGCAAGTTTGAATGTAGAAAAATGTACCTTTAAACAAGCAGTCTTTGCATGAAGTTTTGTTTGCTCAGTTCTTTCCTGTTTCCTCAGGGTGTCGGTTCACCTCCTGGGAACCTAACCCTCTCACACTCTTCAGCTGTGTCACCCGCCCCTAGGCAGCCACAGCAAGCGGATCCCATGCTCCATGGTGTGACATTGCCTCCAGGTCCAAAAATGTAGGGATGACAAAGAGAACGAGAAGGCTGTGTAGCATCCCAATCCCTCCAAATTTACACCCCTCTTTTTCTAGAATGTCTCCAGACTCCCCATGATATTTTTCAAAAGCCCCTAAATTATAGACCTCCTAAAGAGTCTAATCTCAGATTTCACTGAACAAATTCCAGAGTTCCTATTTTAGATCCCATGGTTAGTATTTTCTATGATCACAAATTTTTACTCATATTCTGCCTGAAGTAACCACAACCCACAGAAGTATTTATTATGGCTTCCAAGTAAATGATTCTCCATTCTGTATTTATAGTAATGGATTTAAGTTTCTAAGTCACACACTGACATGTGACCCTACTGAATTTTAATAATGTATGTATAGAAACTTAAACACTTGTCAAAATTTTTTTTGCTTTTGATGCTAGAATACCCAGAACTTTTGCCAAGGTTCCCAGAAGCAGACCCTGAGATAAGAACTTATAAGGGGGACCATAAAAAGGAATTTATTTATAAAAAATTATATATTTATTCTTACATGTTTAAACTTCAGTCACCATCAAAGCACTCTCCATTTGATGCAATACACCTATCGAGATGTTTTTTCCACTGTTCAAAACAGTTTTTGAACTCATTGATTTTGATGCCTTTTAGTGCTTCTGCCGTTTTTTGTTTCACCTCTTCCACATCAGCAAAACGTTTCCCTTTGAGGACTTTTTTCATTGGGGTAAACAAAAAAAAAGTTGCTCAGGGCAAGATCACATGAATAGGGAGGGTGGGGCACAGGGTGCCATTTTTTGGTCAAAAACCAATGAACGCTCAAAGTTTGTAAATCACCCACCATGAAAAGGGCAAATTCCTTAAAAGTCTTCAAAAATTTCACTGAAGCTCAATGCAGCCTCTCACAACAAGGCCAGCTGGCACACTGATAACAGATGGGTTTCTAGAACACTCACCTAGTAGGGGAAGCCTGTACTATAAGGGACCCATCCTCCAGAAGATATTCTCAGTTTTTTGTGGGGGGGTCTCCCCTCATATGTACACATGACTTATTAAGAAAATGCTCCCCAGAGAAACTAGTAAGGAAGTGGAATAGCAGGTTGGGGACAAGGAAAGCTGAGTCAGGGAACCGTGATGGCTGCCGGACTATGAAAGCCCAGGTCTTTTGCTCCAAGTCAAGGCAAATGCTGAGGAATAACTGACTAAGCAAAGCCCTCCATGGGCCAAGGGAGTAAACTCCAAGACATTTCTAGCTTTCTGTGCCTGCATTCTGAGCACAAGCAGATGGCAGCTCTCTGAATGGAGCTGCAGGCACAGGCTGTTGAAAGCAAGAACACATCAAAGCCAGGAGAGAGGCTCACAGAAACAGCAAAAGGAATTCAAAGGGACCTTAATGGATCACTACCAGTTTCCACTAGACAACTTCCTTGCTTTCTGAAAACATATTTCCCACATAAAGAATACATGACTCTTTTGAAAAGTGGCTGAATCCACTTTGGGGCAGGATTCTAGTCTTGTTCTATCTAGGGCATAAGAATGGACCTGGAATATTTAGAGACTAGAATAGTGTGGGCAACGGGGATACTCATTACTACTGGGATGATCAAAGTCTCTAACTGGTGCTTTTCAACTGACAGAGATAGGATATAAATATTTTTAAAGAGACAATAATCTTATGTCCAATTCAAGTAATTGGTGAGACACACCACAGCCTCCAAAACAGCAGAGTCCATCTGGGGCTCGATTCCCACATCAGAGTCCACCTGATTCTCCCTGCAAAACTGCTTCTGCGCTGCCTCTTTTTTAGATCCTCAAACAAACAAAAAAGCTAAATAACCACCTCCTTCCCATAAGCCAGTGTAACTTGATCATGTCCCAAAGGTGTGGGTCCTTATATAGGCAAAGGACTTTCATCCCTCAGGGTCAATTTGCCTTCACAAGGGTGACTGCGATGACTCATGTTTCTAAGGTGAAATATTCACAGGGGGATTAGGACCTCAAAGATGATGAACTCTGCCTGGCCTAGAAGAAATATTCGAGATGGAGCATTGGGCTTAATGCACAATAGTCACAAAACCTGGGTGAAAGGGCAGAAGACTAAATCAGCCACTCCTAGCTGGTTTCCCTCAGGATAGCCGCTCCTGCTAGGAAAGCCGTCATTGTCTCTGTATTTGTGCCACCATTTAATTTGATCCAGTAAAGGCTAGCTTTGGGGCTCAAAGGATTCAATCTATCAGGATGACAGATTACAGTCAGTATGAAGCCGGACTTTCTTCCTGTTTCAGTGTTGATTGAATCCTAGGGACTAGCCCAGGTGGGGCCGCGGAGATATAAATTAGCTTTGAAAGTTGAAAGAGAAAAGAATTTCATACGAGAAGTATTTGAAAGTGAATGAGATTGACTTCAAATTATGTCATTTCCACTCCAAAGAAATGAGGGGCACTCTGTTCCTCTGAGCTAGTCAAAGGGGAGCTAGAGCACCATCGGAAGGAAAGCTACTTTGCATTCCCAGGACTTCCCTGGGATCAGCACACTCACTCTGAACAAGCTTGTTACCTGTAAAAGATCACAATCCTAAAGGCATCTGGACCACAAGCCCTCTAAACTGGACTCAGAAGTTAAATATCACCTTATCGTCAGCTTCCCAGAGATTAGCAACCAAGATGAGCATGAGGCAGGCCTATTAGAAAGCTCTGGGCATCAATGCCTGTGGGAAGGAAGGAACAGGATAGGCAGAGGCAATGACGTCACCACAAAAACCTCAGCTGAACTTGTGAGGCTTTCTGAACCTGGAATGATATTTCAAAGCTTTCCTGAGTTGAAACAAGAAGTCAAAGCCTTTATACCCTCCACAATAAGGATATAGTGGATGCAGGCCACCCCAGGAAGAAGGGGATGGCTTTCAGAAATGTAGTTCTCTTCAGCTGAGATGATTTCAATGTAGGCCGATTGCTGAGTGCTCACAGCCTTCCCACCACACTCCCAGCAGCTGTGGTAGTCAGTCTGTATTCTCACAGGGGCTGTGGATGGCACATGGTCCCACTACATACATCTTACTAGCTAGTCTCGTAAACACAGTCCCGTTTCCACAGCCTCTGGCCTATGGAAATAACTTACATTATATAAATAAGCCAAATTAATCAATTCCACAGAAAGATTAGCTTTATATGGCTGATCTGGGTGGCATCCCTGGTCCTACATCAAGCGTAGCCCTTTCAGCCTGAGTTCCAACTTGACAAATCCTTCCCTTAAGTAAGAATATAAATTGTATTGATGACCAGACAGAAAAGTTGTAGTGCTCATCCAGCTGACATCTGCTATACCCATCTTCCCTCCCCCTCTCCTTCTGCTCTTTTTCTTCCTTGGATTCCCTTCTAGAACCTTCTCCTTATGTAAAGAAGTTCAGTAAATCTAGAAAACTGACAGGTAGTAAATCTAACTCCCGAGTAGCCTAATTCCTCATTCCATTAGACTATTTCATGAGAAAAGACTCCTGTTATCTCTAGCAAACCCTCAACAATGAGAAGTCAGCGGCATCGGGGCAGACAGGAAGAACACTGAACACGACTGAATTATCTTAGTCATGTAAAGGTTGATGAGACTTGTAGATTAACCGGGAGTCATCCTCAGCATCTTCCTTCAACCCTGCCACCCTGTCAGGTTCACCGCTGCAGAGCTTGCCCTCCTGGGTTCACTCTCCTGGGTTCTGCTGGGTTCACATTCACATCCTAAGGAGATGTGCTCCAGAATCCGCAGTGTAGTCAGATATGGCCCTCTGCAGGGGCAGTGTCAGATGGAAAAATAGACCAACTACTGATCTTTTCAAAACTTAGCCAGGTGTTCTTAAGAATCTCAAGAACAGAAATATCCATGGGCAGAAGAACAGAGGGCCAAAGAATTTAAGACTTTCAGTGCTTCTTATAAAAGCTGAAAAAGTGGACCTTTTCAGAGTTTTAAGCAATGACTTAGTGGTCACATATTCACAGATCCCCTTATTTTTCCTCTATCCAGCATTTTGAAGCGTAATTGCCAGGCTTTAGACATTTGTCTCACTATGAGGGAACAGGATTGGTTCAAACGCTCACAACATGAGACATGTAATCTTAGTGTACTGGGTTGGCCAAAAAGTTTGTTTAGTCTTTTCTGTAAAATAAAGGACACATTTTTTACTTTCATCAATAACTTTATTGATTTGGATATTCTCAGTATGTTGGCTATCTCCCGCTATTGGCTTCTAGAGGCCAGGGGTGCTGCTAAACATCTTCCAGTGCATCAGACAGCCCCACAGCAAAGAATTATTTGACCAAAATGTCAATAATACCAAAAAACTTCACAAACCACTTCTGACACCTTTGATCAATCACAGCACCTTCTCCCTACACTACACAAATCTTTTTTTTTTTTTGGCATTTTTACCTTTCTTGAAATAATAAAGCATTATACACTGAAAATGTGTACCTTCTTCCATCTTTCCATATTAAAATGGCTGTGCAAAAATTCGCCAATTTCGATGTGTTTTTTAAGCACATTGACATGACAGCTGTCACAGTACAATCTAACAAAATTGTTTCAAATGAGGTTAAAGACAACTAAGCACTACTAGAGCCATCGTATGGAAAAAACTAAACAAACTTTTTGGCCAACCTAATAGCAAGAGTCATACGAGACAGAGAAAGAAAGCATGTAAACAGGGAGACATTACCAAGCTGATAACAATTTCATATTCAAATAGAGCCGTTGTTGAGTCCCATGGTAAATATTCCAGAAAGACACACGGAACTAACCACCTTGCCTCAGAATGAGTCTATGAATGAGAAACTAGAGACAGAAATAAAAATACAATTGATACAGCCCACTCCTTTACTCCCCCCAGTGAAGATTGTCCCTTGGGATAATTACGCCATGACTATACATTGTTCCCCAGCCACTCTGGAAGCCACTGTAGAAGCCAGGTGCGCACCCTACCAGTACTGTGCTGCTTTGGAGTCCGAAAGAGCTGTGAGGAATTGTGACCTTTATGGACCTGGTTAGGTAGGATCTAGATGCTCTAACCACTGTGGCTCTCACTAAGGAAGTGCAGTGGAGGGTGTGCTGAATCCAGGCCCTAATTCTGGATGGGACTGAGAAAGCTGGTAGCATTGGGAGATGAAAGAACAGCAGTGGTTTTTAAGCACAGTGGCTCCTAGAAATAGGAATATTGAGAAAATGCCAAGGCCTGAGAGGTAAATATTATCAAGAAAATATTGAGAGGACCAAAAGCTGGGCTTAGTTCAGAACCAATTTAGAAATTAGTCCACAGTCTTGCCAAAAGATGGGGTTCACACATGCCCTTGTCACAGACAGACACTAGCCACACGGAGCCCCACGAGAGTAAACATCCTTTTTCCTGCACCTGAGGCTGGAAGTGTAGCAGCTGTCGCCCCCTGGTGGGCCACACCAGAGCTACCTCCTGCCCAGTTCTGCCACTGTAGCCCTCCAGATTGGAATAATGATCTTAAATGGCATCCAGTTACTGAATGCCCACAACAAAGACTGCAAAATACGTGCCAGAACCTGATTATGGAATGAAAAATTCTACCCAGAGAGTGAAAACTCTGATGAGATCGTTGTGGTTAGTTTATGAAATATGTAAAGAATTTATCTCAAAATGGAGCTCTGTATTGATAAGGGGCGTACACAATTTTGTAAAAAACTACTGATGAAATTTTAGGCTGCATATTCCTTTTGAAAACTTCATAAAATTCTTATGAGTATGTCCTGGTAGGGAATCAGTGTTTCTATTAAAAGTACGGTGCCATATCTTTGAAATGACATTGCTTGAAGATGAGCATGCTCTTCTCTTTGAAAACTTAACATTACTTTGTTTTATTTTTAAGCCCTAGTTACACTCACTATGCATGTTTTAGAGAAGTGTGTTCCACTAGGACACAGGTGATGCTTACTTCTATCGCTGACATTTGACAATCAACTGCTGCAGATGGGGAAGCAGCAGGAAAAAGTTCTGACGTGTTTGTGTGAGTGTGCTTTGCTTCTGCCCATTTTCATATTAACCATGCAGCAGATGAGAGTTCCACTCTGTTGCAGCAATACATTACCCTGACTACACGAAGTGGGGGGGGGGGGGACACAATGTAGCCCATGTTATTCCTTGACATCACACTGAAGCAGTATCTTGGGTCATCCCTCCAACCCATGTGTGAGTGCCATAGGTGGTGATATAATAACAAGTGCCATTACTGCTATGGTACCCCCAAGAATCCCTGAGAACCATGGTCAACATCTTAGACGGACCATGGTAGAGATGCACAGAACAACTAGGTTCGGACAGCTGGGTGAGTCAGCCAGTTAGTCACTTAGGCCTCCACAACCATTTCATCATCCCACGATTTAGTCCGTTCCACCTCCTAGGTAACGCTATAGCTTCACACAGGATGAGTTGCCTGTACTGGAATACTGCCAACAGCTCTAAATAATGTTCAAAGACTATTAAGCTTTCCAGTGAAACTTTTCTAGTCCAATATTAGAGAGTCAGAGTAACAAGGCACCCATTTTTACCCAGCCCAACACCCCTCCCTGCTGACAACTATCAGCCTGCTCTCTGCATCTGAGTCTGTTTCTATTTTATTTGTTTTAGTCATCATATTCCACATGTAAGTGAAATCATGTGGCATTTGTCTTTCTCTGACTGGCTTATTTAATTTAGCATAACACTCTCCAAGTGAAAAAGGTGAAGGTATTGAGCAAAAACAAAAGAAATAAACAAAAACCTCACATACATAGACAACAGTATGATGATTACCAGAGGGAAAGGGAGGTGGGGAAGTAGAAGAGGGTAAAGTTGGGGTAAACGGTGATGGACGGAGACTTGACTTGGGTTGGTGAAAACAGAATACAATATACAGATGATGCGTTATAGAATTGTATACCTAAAACCTATATAATTTTATTAACCACCGTTATCCCCAACAAATTCAAAATTAAAAAACAAAAGAGTAGCAGGGCACTGCCAAGAAGAAACCTCTTGTTGGATTAGACCACATGGTTCCTAAAATAATCTCAAAGGATTTGGAGTAAAAAAAAAAAAAACTACCCCCTCCTTTGTGCCAAACTTTTCAGGGTTCATAATTTATTTAAGTCCTAATGGCCTAAGCATCATTGACTGAGGATTGTTGTAGGCAATCCCCAGAGTTAGAATGGATCCCACCACCACCACAAAATTGATTTGGATTGATGATACCACACATGAACCAAGAAGTTATGAAAAAGTATATTATGCACATAATGAGGCTTTCTGGAGACAGCCAAGTAAACCCCCAAGCATATCCAAAAAAGGTGTGAGTCAAACAGGGAAGGGTGACTGGCTTGGGTTACGTTGGGTTAGAGTGTGAGGCTTGTGTAAGGGTTTCCATGCACAGACTGGGACCTATGTGGTTTGAATTTTCTACTAACACCAAAGGAGGAAGTGAGTGGACTATCTTACTGGCTTTTCTAGATATGGGGCAAGAGAGGAAAGGGAGATGAGTTTTGAAAGTTATCAGCAGTCAAACTTCAGAAATTGAGTTAAACTATTGATTACAACTTACCCTGATGTTTAATGACTGAAATGTGCTGTTTCATTTAATTGAATTTGAACTTAAATAGGCCATTCTTGGCACTCTATGAGGCCTTGTAGCCTGAGACCAGTAAATTAGGAAATTAAATTTCTATTACTTCCTTATTTAAAAACCCAGCATTGGATATTTTTGGAAGTAACATGTGTTCCTTGGTGGCTATCAATAATGTGTAGAACTTCGATGGAAATAAGTGTCTTGATGAGGCCATGCATTATGGCTTTAATATGTACAGGATTGTATAAGCTTGATTTATATTGAGTGGTATCTTCAAGGCAAGAAATGCCTAGTTTTTCCAACTAGGAAACCTTGTTGGAAACCTAGGAAAAGGAATTGTTGCTGCTGCCATTGGCCAAGCAGATGGCCTGATTGTCAGCAATGTTCTGAAAATATGTAAAAATGTACAGATAGGGATAATTGTTAACCAAAACATCCAGTGCATAGATTATAGCATGACGATCAGCCAGTGTGCTGACCTTTGGGTCTTGTTCTCTGTCAGAGATGTCACAGTTAAGGAACAAAGAGCAGCAGGTCTCCAGCGACCTACATCACATGGGTTGGTGACATTGTCTTCTCTAAAGTGGACAAACTCCCTTTGCTATTCACTCAGCTGATGCCAGAGAAACTCCCCTAATATCTAAGGGGTCTGGAAAAGGGATATTCTCCTCCAACACTGTGACATCTGGCAAAGGACTGAGCAGGAGAGACTACTTTTTTTGCAGGTGGGATATCCAGAGGGCATAGGTTTAGCTCTATTGTGTAGGTGCCCTTGTGGGGTGTTGCTTCCAAGGCATAATGGGAAGCTGAGTATAGAGGATCATGCACTCAGGGCCTATGAGAGTCTCCATTTCCAGGAGAGCCCAGCATGTGATCAGCAATTGCCACTTTAATAATGTATAGCATGGAGTCAAGAAATGCATCTTTGCACCAGAAATCCATGGGAAACCTATGACCATCATGGATGGGCCAGAGACTCCAGGGGGGAAAAGGGCAGGTTGCTAATGCATCTGTGGTGCAAAAGTCTTTTGGCAGTTGTGTTGTAATTTGAACAAAAAACAGTGATTTGTTATATAGGGCCATATTCTAAATGAGCCAGTTTGCGAATAACAATATAAGTTGGCTTAAGGAAAATTTGTAAATGAGGAATATGTTGCCCCCAGAACCCAAAATGGCCTAGAAGATGTTGGGCTTATTTTAAAGTTTTTGGTTCTGAGAGTGTTAATAGTTGTTTCTTGACAGTCTCAGGGATGAAGGGGTCCTCAGCTCAAAAAATAATTACCAGGAATTTAACTGAGGTGGTGGGACTATGTATGCACTATGTGTGGACCAATAGGAAAATCCTTTTTTTTAAGTTCCTCTGTGATTATCTGTATGTCCTGAATGAGTGGATCGAACAAATCCTTAGCTGAGGATGTCATCAACATATTGTACAGTATGTACCTATTCTGGAGAAATTTAGATGTGATTAAGATTTTGTCTACAAAGATTGTGTGCAGTGGCAAAGCTGTTGAGGTATATTCCACTGAGAGATGAGTAAGTGTATTTTTTTTTTTTTGTCATTTCAAAAGTGAAAGCAAACTGCATCTGAGAGTCTGTTGAAATGGATGTTGATTAGAGCATACTAACCTAGTCTATGACTACAACATATTTACCAGATTGGATGCAATCAGCAATTGGAGAATATTGGATACAGGGACCTTAATGGGTAGGTTGTAGTAATCCACTGTGAGGTGGTATTCAATTTTTACGAGTTTAAGAACCAGCCAAATTGAACTGTTAAATGGATAAGCAGGAGAAAGTGATATTAGCATTGTGATGGCATAAGCCATTTCTCCTTTTGTCTCCCATTTTCACCAAGAATCAGACATCTATCCAAAAACAAAAGCACTTCTGTAGGAGTTCTGGTGTCCAGCACCATACACCAAGGGACCCAGGAGAAGTCCTATCTATCTATATATCCTGTATTAGGCAGATAGAGCTCAGCACAGGCTGCAGAATGAGTGAAGGAGTGAACTTGTCCCATCTGGTCTTGCTGTGGTCAGGAAAAAACCTAAAGATACTCAAGGAAGATGAATTATAGAATTCTAGAGGGAAGATGACACCACATCATTGGGAAAAATTGTGTTTGGACAGAAAGGAGATAATAAGAGAAGCAATGCTGGCCAAGGCTGAAATATCAGGCAGGAGTGAATGAGTAGAGGAAAAGCAGAGCAGTGAGTGAGTACCTGGCTATGCTGGTGGTATGGGACAAAGCTGAAGAAACTTGTTTCTCTCCTGTCGCACCAAGGGTGAGGAAGCACCTCTATGACTGGGAGGCGGAAGGAGATAGGGAAAGAGGCACATAAGAACATCAAAGGGCATTAAAGAGACTTGGTTTTTGCTGACTGCACTGTGGAAGTACCACAGCCATAGATCTCACTACAAACCTTCAGGTACCCCAACTCCCAAGAACAAAGCCCACACCTCCCATACTCTTCAGCCACTCCTTTGTGTATTACAGAGAGCAGCAGCAAGAGCAAGCCCCAGTAGACGAGAAGTACACTCAGAAAATAGGCTAACCTGTGCAGACAAGGGAGAAAGCACAAAACCGAGCTACAGACGGACCTTCTGGAAAACAAAAGAGAAGTTTCTAGTAGCCAGCTTGGTGAGTTGTATGAACCAGGGAAGATATAAAGGCTTACGAATTCTGCCACAAGAAAAAGTCAGAAAAGAAGAACAGGTATACCCATACAAAGGCAAAGAAAACCCCAGTTAATTACACCAATGAACAGAATACCCCATCGAAGGCGATAGCAAAGATTTAAGAAGGTGTCTGTGACTTCAAATGTGAAAACAACAATACAAAAACTACAAAGAACATGAAAAATCAAGGAAATGTCATCACCAAATGATAATAATTTTCCAATAACTGAGCTCAAATAAATGGATTTTTACAATCTAGCTAATATTCAAAATAATTGTTTTGAATAAACTCAATGAGTTACAAAATAGAATGACAATTCAACAAATTCATAAAAAATAGAGATTAAAAAGATATGAGATAGAATACATTTTTAAAAACCAAGCAGAAATTCTGGAGCTGAAAAACTCAGTGAATGAAATTAAAAAGTGTAGTAGAGAGCATCTGCAAGAGAGCAGCAAAAGGAAGACAGAAT
>VMDR010033689.1:0-11282 GCA_007922815.1 Macrotus californicus
AATAGCATTATGCCTAAAAAAGCAATGCACTTATCTTAATTTAAAAACATACTTTATTGCTAAAACATTCTAACCATCATCTGAGCCTGTGGGAAAAATGGCACCAATAGACTTGCTTGATGCAAGGTTGCCACAACCCTTCAATTTGTAAAAACTACAATAAAGCCAGGTGCAATAAAACAAGATATACCTGTGAATCTATGGCTCACACTGTATCTCTATGGGCAGTGCTACTGAAGAATAAAAAAAGCCTCACAGACAGGTATCATCTACCTGCCTCCCAAGTCTTCGCCACAGATGCACACGCACACAGCTCCCCCTCCAATGTATAAAATAACAAATGGCAACTGAACATCTAGTACCAAGACCTCTGAAGAGGTGGCATCACCCAGCCACTGAGGATTGTGATAGAAGTGACAGTGTCCCCTGCTTGACTTATCCTTCAAAGAACTTTGGACAATGAAACCTTTTATCTGTCATTACAGGAGGAGATGCTAATCTCTCTTTACCTCCAACACATGGATATCATTCATCCACTCAGTTCATTTATTGAGCTCCCCTTAGGGCCAGAGCACTTGCTAAGTGTTACAGGAGGGCCCAGAGTCAAATGGATACATCATCCCTGGGTTCAAAGAGCTTGTGGTCTAGTTGTTTCCAAGCACATAATTAACTAGTTTTCTAGTTAGTTAATTTGAGGCTAAAATAAATGCTAAAATTGAGCTCAAAACAAAGAGCTCCAGAAGTATAGGGTAAAGAGTGATGAGTTCTACTTACGGAGATCAGGGTGGGGTTTCTATGCACTGACATGTAAGATGAACCATGATACACAAGGAGGATTTTATCACTGGGGAAGGGGGGGGGGAAACTGCAGATGATGGAAAAAGCTTGAGCCAAGAAAAAGGATGTAGGTATGAACATAGTGCATTCAGGGATGGTAAAGGAGGTAAAAGGAGAGAAGCCCTGACAGATCAGAGTGCAAAAGTCCAAAGAGACCAGATGATGAAGAACCAGGAATACCAGATGAATCAGCTGGGTAGGACCAGTGTGGTTTTACAAGACTGGAGTGACAGGCTCATGGAAGCCATGGCAATATGCCAAGCAAGAAATGGCAAGAGCATGCCCTGGGACAGGGAAAGAAAACTGCCAAAGAGGGGGCATATGCAAAAGGCACAGTGGAGGAATATTAGGTTATCAGGGCAGTAAGGCAAGACAAGATGGTGATAATGGTTTTGTCATTAAACATGATTAGAGAACACAGGAGGAAGAACAGATTTGACATGCTGTCGTGTGTTTAAAATAATAGCACTGCAAACTCTTTGGAAGAAAGCCTGGATTAACACAAGATACTGATAACAGACCCACAGATCATAGACCCACTGTATGCCTAGTGCTGTACTTGGCTGTTACCAAAAACTTTTATCACACAACGAAGATGGGAAATTGCCAAGGGGGGAAACATCTTCATTTTGGGATTTCCTGAGTTCATTTTCAAACATGAGGTAGCATGAGTGTAGATTGTTGACACTTAATACTTAAAACATTGGAAATGAAACAAACACATATTAAGCATGGGCGCTGGAGTCCTAACAATATACCTATAATCAGTTAAAAGTCAAAGCTGTGCCCTTAGAAAATGTAACCTGCTGTGATGAAAGGATTATGTAATTTTGTGGGGTCAAAATTATCAGAGGTTTTGCTTGTACAAGTGGAACAGACACCAATCTCCCCAACCCCCTCTCCAAACCCCCATAGCTACAGGAGCTCAGGTTTCAAAAGCAAGCTTTTTGCCTAGCCCTCAGGCTGAGGTTTTGTGGTTTCAGAATGGTTTTGGCTTCAAGAAAAGGCAAGTCCTTCCTCCTGCTCTCTGAACTAATTCCAGCATTTATGGCTGAGCCTTGTGGCCCCTTGTCTGCTGACCATGTGGGGAGCTTCAAAGTCTTTTAGATGTGATTATTTGTTCTGTCAACAGCTCCGTGCCTCTGAAAAGGGAGGGCCACTGCTTATAGCTATCACTCATCCTTTCTCTCTCCATATCATTTCTCAACAATGCAGACCTTCTTCTGGAGAATGCTCAGCATTTTTACACTATTTCCCCACCCCAGTTGATACTAAGTGATACCAGGCGCCTCTTTTAATCTCACAAGAACAAACCTAACACTGTATTTCTGCTCCCGCCCCCAAACGAAAATATATATTGAGCAAAATAAAAGGCGTACTAGATTAACCACAAACCCATTAATTAATTCCATTTCAGAGAAGCTGATGGATCTGAAACTTCTTTATATTTTATCCATTCTTTTTAGTTGTCCTCAATAGACCCATTGGTCAGAATGATTTAGTCAACCATTATCCAAAGTGCAAGTCCTTAGAGCTCAATGGTACTCTTCAGCATTGATCCCAGTGCCACAGTTATGAAAATAGAAGGGGAGTGTGCTGAAAACAGAAAACTGGATTGAAATCAGAAACCAGAGATTGTGTTTCCCTATTGCTGCCATTACATGTGCCTTCAGAAACTCAGTGCCTGAAGCTTTAAAAAGGGGGCCAAAAATGTTGCTTTTATCACAGGCAGAGTCAGAAGGAAAAGACCTCTTGTTCAAAACATTATGACAATCAGAACAAGTAGAAGATCTAAAGGAAACACAGCCAGGCCCCCAAATAAATCAAATATGGAGGAATTATTACTTTTAGTAAAAATGGGCATTCAGATTTTGAACCTGGAACTTGAAAGCACTGGAATACCACAGTAAAGATGGATGCCGAGACCTTGCCCTCACTTCCTCCTTAGCATGAGTAGTTTTTTATGCAAGGTCATTATTGTGCCATTACTATGAGATGTGTGGAAGAGTGATGACAACAGTGGTTACTTTTGAAAAATAATCAATCAATACATCTATACAGCATATCTATTATGCACAGGCAGTGGAGAGGATGCAATCTAGTTTGCAAGATAAGACATGCACATGGGGGAAACATGATTGGAAGGCTGTCTTTGAGGGTAACCAAGGGAGTGGTACAGGCAGTTAGAGCTATAATTTAAGGACAGATCACTTCCAGCTGTGAAAGCCAGGGCTGGCCTGAAGAAAGAGCAGAATTTGGATGGGTAGAGAGTAGATGAAGGCACATACAGCACAAAAAACAGTGGCACAGAAATGGGAAGATTCTAGGCATTTCCAGGATGCAGTGGAGAATAGCACAGTAATCTGGGCATAAAGTGATATAGATCTATTTTCTCACCTGTAAAATGGGGTTAATAATGAACTTCTTCGTTGGATTGCTGTGAGGATTAAATGTGATAATGTGCAGAAAGTGCTTTGCATGGGATCTGGCACAGAAAGAACACTCAACAAATTTCAGAGCAGTAGAGCAGTGGCAATCCAAAGGAGCAGAGAAGGCTAGGAGAGATGTTTCCAAGGGAGACCTGTCAGGACCTGGGTGAACATGGAGAAGAAAAGGACAGGGTGCACCAAAGGTGGCTCTGAAATTTGAGGTCTGGGATGTGGGAACATGGGGGGATGACTGGCAGAACATGGGGAAGGAGCAGGAGAAGGCATGCTTCAAACATATGCTGCTTAAAGTGCCAGAAGGCAATGTTTGCGTATTTCAACAAGATGAACAACCATGTTTTCACAATAATGAAAAGCACCTAAAAGTTCAGGGAAAATACACAAAGTAAATTTGGTGTCTGAATCCATTTGATTCAAATTTCTATTATTTGTTCCAGTTAGGTGATGCTGGGTCCTTTGGAAAAACTGTGCTGTGTCTATGAAATTTTTCTTAATAAAATGCTGGGCAATAACAATCCTAGAAGAAAACATTGTTGAATCTCATTTACCAACCATGCATTTATGCTTTTCTGAAAATTACACTGTAGTTTTTCAAATGCACAGGATCTAAATAGAAAACAAGATTTACATTTGCTTCCCTAGCTGTTCTCTAACTGGTTGTGTCTATACTCCCTGAGAATGTACAAATCTGGCAAGGTCCCCAGCTTGATGACTGGATAGTCTAGATTTCAAGACCTTTGCTTTTCACTCCCAAGGAGACACAGTCTACACATTCAGATAGGAACAAAGAGAGGTGCTCTCTGCTGGTAAAACAATAGTTCCTAACTTAACCACCTGATAAAAACTCTCTCATCTCTTCTTCGAAGTGCCTGGGTACTGACAATTTGGCTGTAGTTTGCTGAAAATTTTGGAAGTTTGAAAGTTTTGCCCTACAGTTTTCCCTAAATTCCCAATGAATGGGAACTTAAATGGAACTAACATTGCTAAGTCAACTTTATTATAAAAAAGCCAGGCAAGCTTCTATAAGGTTAAAAAAGGTTTTTAAATGTCTCTTTCCCTTTGATAGTTCTTCCCATCGACTTTTTCCTAAACAAGGAAATCAAATATTCTGTTTTAGTAATGGGAAAGCTAAAAGCCAGTGAATATCTAAGATCAGTTTGCCCACTGATCTAGGTCCTTATGTGCTTCACTGCAGGCATAGCCTTGGACCTGAATGCACGAGAGGTGCCTCTACAATGAGGAAAAGGAAAACAGGGTGGGAAGGAATCCAATGAATTGTGTGGGTTTCCCCCTCCCCTCTATTGTGTTCACTGGTTTCCTTCGTATAAATGGAAGTCTGGAATTAGTTCTTAAATCTGACAATGTGCCTAATGACAGGATATGGGTTGAGATCAAATAACCAACCATAACAAGGAGTCTGTTTCACCTCAGCCACTCAACATTTTGCTTTTATCTCCCCTATTTGTTTCATGATAACTTTCAAAGGAGTTGACTGATTCTGATCAAATGTGGGGCATGGCTAAAGGGTTTCAAGATACATCTTAAGCTCAATTTGTGGTTCCGCCAGCCATCCTGAAACAAAACAGTAGCCAGTAAAAGTTTCTAAATGGGAATATCTGCTGTAATCTTTAGCAGACTTCACCAAAGTTCATACATGAGTAGTGGTTACAGATCTATGTGATTACGCAGAGTGAAGTTGGCAGATCACAGACCCACGAAGGTATCTAAATTCACTGTATACAATGACTTCTCACAGTCTGTCCAGAGGCAAGTGTTATCTCTGCCCAGACAAGGGGGAATAAAAGCCTTAATAAAGGGGGACAAAGTTACATTACTTTTGCTATATCTTGTGAATGATTCATGAGAGAAACAGTTCAATAGATTTAGAATCCAACCCAGCAGAAAGAAGCAAAGCTCCAGGAGCTAAATCTCTATAGTTGAAACAGGATCTTCGAGAAGCAATGCAGCCACAAGTTGATAAATCTGGACATCAGGAGAGACACTGTTCAGCCTGACATATTGGAATGAGGTCTTTATCATGGGGGCACCAAAGGATGGCTTGGAGGTGTGTTAATCCCTCCCAAACTCCATCAGACTCCTATCAAAACCCACCCAAAATAAACAAATAATAATTCTGCTCCTATAAACCCATTTAAATATCCTTTTGAATAAGAACAAGTAGGTAGCTACATGTTTTCATTAATTGTGTTTATTTTGTTTCAACTATGTGATGAGTTCTGGGCAGTGGATGACATCATTCATGTAGGAAGTAAATAACTGTGTTTTGATAATATTCCTGTGATGATTTATTTTATTTTTGTTCTTTCTCCTTGCCCTAGTTTTATACACCTATGTATGCAATTCTGTTAGAAGCAATGTGCTTCCTATGCAATACAGCTTCCAGAAAAGCCCCCTTCTACCCAGGCTTTAAGTCTTTCTTAGGTAGAAACTCTGCAGGGACCTGGGTTATTTGATTGTATAATGAATAAGAAAAGTCAGGTGAATATTAAAGATCATTAACAATTCAGAAAGAACTGAAAGAGAGAAGTCTTCATGCCCATCAGTAGGGCTGGAATAACATGTTGATGGATGACCAACTACCTTCTGGAGCAACAACCTCAGAAGTCTCCTATCCAGAGCCAACTATTACGTTTTCACCCAAAGGTGCTATATCTTAGTTAAGAATGAGCACTAAGCTGGAATCTTCAGAATCATCCTCATCTCCTCCCTATTGATTCTATGTTGTAATGGCTCTCAATTCCATTCACTCCTTTCTTTCCATTGCCTCAGCTACTGCCAGAAGCCAATGGTTCCCTTAACTCTTGTATTAACTGTTGCCTTCTCACTGGATTCTTTGATACTGGTCCATTTCTCCCTTCTTGTCACTCTGTCACATGGCTCTAGATATCATCTTCCTTCAAATCAAACACAACCATCACTTACATGCTAAAATAAACTTTATTGACTCCCTGTTGCTTACAGAATTAAGTCTGCTAAAATAAACTTTATTGACTCCCTGTTGCTTACAGAATTAAGTCTATTTTTTGGCATGGCATTCATTCAAAGCACTTCAGAATATAACACTAACATAGATCCCCCATTTCCCCCATCCTATTGTACCACCTCCCCAACCATCACTACCCAAACTCTATCCTCCAAAAACTTTGTACCTGTAATTCCTCTGATATTTTCCCCCTTGTTGCCTTCCACTTACTGCACTGTCTGCCTAGAACATTCTGTGTCCTGATGAACTTCTACTCATCTTTCAACACCCAGATCAAATATCACTTTCTTCAAACTTCCCTGATACCCCAATGTCAAAGTAATGAGTTTCTCCTCTGGCCTCCTACAGCTTTTTATAAATACTTGCATTTTAGCATTGGTTTACGTTTTTCCATTAGGTAGTTGTTTGTTTGCATATTTGTCTCCCTCACTGTCTAACTCAATTTGGTGTTAAATAAATCAACATAAATCAAAATAAATCAAAAGGCGGCTCAGTGCCTTCTCACTGAAATAATTTCATTTCCTGTAGACTTGGCACAGCCAGGCTATTCAGGGTTCATATTCATAATACTTAACAAGTGCATGGTATGAGTACTGACCAGTCCAATGGATTCCTGGCTGGGTTGGTGCATCCTAACTGAATCTTGGCCATAGCCCAATGGTCAGGGTTTCAGTGAAGGGTGCTCCATATCTGATTCAGTCTTTAAAAATTGCTCAGGTTTCAAGCCGATTAGGTCAGCTAGAGCCTGAGGCTTTGGGTACTGTTTGTTAAATCCTTCAGGATCCAAGAAATTGCCCTGAATGTGGACTGCAGATTAAAAAATGTTACTATCATAATTATTTTTAGAAAGACTGGAGCCAAGGGGTGAACAGTAGCTAATTGTAAGATTGCTCTGTAGTGACAAGAGCTTTCTCTCTCTCTCTCTCTCTCTCTCTCTCTCTCTCTCTCTCTCTCTCTCTCTCTCTCTCTCTCTCTCATATCCAGAAAAACGTCTTTTCATTGTCTCTGCAGTCACAGTATAACTGCACAAAGTGGGCTTTCATTTGTTTCTCCCTCTCTGTGGGAAGCCAAGCCAGAGAGTAAAAGATATCTTAATGTTCTCTTTCAAGGCTGCTGAGATGTAGAAACAAAGATTGGTAGGATGCTACAATATCGGCCTTTCTTTTACTCCCCTCATGCCCTTTCTCTTACATTCTACTTTCCTTTAAAAAATGATTTTTAAGCAGCTTGTGTTTTACTTAGCTACCTGTAAATGTGTTCAAAGTAATTAGCAGTGGGAAGAAATTCAACTCTTAAGAGAAAAGACAATGAATGTGGGGGTTTGCAGCCCATGGTCATGGATTTAAGTTTTAATCCAACAGTGTGCCTTTGAAAGCTACAGCTATAGTCAGCTAGTCAAACATTCTGTAGTGAAATTTAGGAACTTAGAATACCCTAGACCAGGTTGAAAAGAGAGGGCTTGATGCTATGCTTAGGGTAGGAAAGTTATAGGACTGTGCAGTTCACCAAAGAAGCCATTAGTCACATGGGGCTATTTATATGTAAATTTTAATTAATTAAAATTTAATATAATTTAAAATTCTGTTCCTTAGTCACACTAGGCACATTTCAAGTGCTCAATAGTCACATATTTGTAGGAGTAACCCTACTGAATAGCAGAAAAGTTTTACTGGGTGGGGTGCAATCAGTGATTTGACTTTGTTTGGTTGGTGGGGGTGTGGTAAAGTCATAAAGGAAAACAGAAAACTTCCTTAAGTGGGAGCAACAGAAAATCCTGGAACATTTGTCCTTCCTCCTGTTTCCCTGCTTTTCTACCTATTTTTGTATCCCTGACTCTCCTCTTTGTCATCTTTGTGGATGGGAGAATCTGATCAGGGCATTCACCAGGATGGAATCTCTTCAAGGGCAGGGAGTTGGGGACCTTTGGTTCACTGTTGTACCCTTCACGGCCACCATGGTTCTTAAGAATAGGTGCTTAGTAAGTGCATAATGGATAAAGTGATCCCAATGTGGTATAGTGTCTCCACTTCCCTTTATGAAGCAGGAAGCTAAAATATCTTCTATTTCCTGCTTAGTCATTGGGAACCTGCTGTCTGTATCCACCAAGTACACCAGGCACCATGAGGAACACTCTCAAAGAGCCTCAATCCTCAACTACCTGAGGGTGGACAAAATCCTGCCTTCATTATGAGACTCAGAGGGACAGCTTGTCATAGGGGTTGAAAACTCGACTTCCTGGGTATGAACACTGGCTCTGCCACTTATGAGCTATGTGGCCCTGGAGGAAGTCATTTAACCTGTTTTGTGCCTCAACTGCCTCATCATTAAAATGAAGATAATAAATAATAGATCCTACCTCACAGGGTTATTGCTTACATGGTAATTCACGTAAAGCACTTGAAGCAGTTCTGTGCTCGTAAGTGCTCAATAAATGTTAGCTTTTAAACTCCTCCTGTCAAGCCCATCCTGCTAAATGAGGAGTCTCAGTATGAACTCTTGCCTGTGAGTCCACAAATACCAGCAGAACTTACTATACTGAATAAAATGAAACTCTGAAAAGCTGCTCCAGCCATCTGAAGTATGTATGTTGGGAGGCTTCTGGGAGTGCAAGGTATCTGAGATTTAAAAGCAGGATGAATCACTCCATAAAAAGAAAACATAAAACTTCTAGAAAAACTGAGAGTGGAAGTCCTTTTCGGCCCTTCCAACTATCACTTTTGTTCAAGGAAGATAAATCAACAGGGTTGTTTTCAATGGAAATGGGCTCTGAATATCTTCTGATGGCAAAGAAACAACTTGCTGCAAACAGAGTTAAAGGGCCAGACCAGCATGTGTTCTGAAACTTGACAGCTAAACAACACGTCATGTCAGCCCCATCAAGTGCAGAGAGCATACCCGTGCTCTTGTTTACTGTAATGTCTACCAGAGGTCTCTGTCAGTTCAAATAACATTCTGACTCCCAAGACTGCTATAGGCCACCATTTGTGTGAGTCCACTCAGAAGGAAAAATGGCTAGGAACCACCACTAGACTTCAGATGTTCCTCCTCTGCAGGGGTCCTTGCAGGAACCCACATGTCATCCAGGGGCTTGTTTCTGCCCCCCCCCCCCCACCAAGCAGCAGCTTAGGTGCAAACAGACAAGAGGTACATCGGAGAGTATAGGGTCTATCTTGGCTTAGAATCCCCCTGGAGCTAATATCTCATAAGCAACTATAGTTTCCAGAGGTGTCATAAGGGACATGCTGGTACTAAGAGTTCCACATTCAGGGAAGCCAAAGGTATGGTGTCCTGACAGGTAATTCAGATTCATTTACAATCCTGATGCACCAGAAGCAATTTAACAATCAGTCATTTTTACTATAAGCAATATTGTCAGGTAACACAGGTGACATTCCACCTCCACTGGGTTTCCAGGGCAACAGAGCTGGAAAGTTAACACAAGAACAGATTTCCACTGAGAAGGAGAAAGGGTTAAGTTAGCACTTTACACACAGTGAAAAACTCTTCCACTGAAGAAGGCTTGCCAGTCCCTGCTAACTGGACACAAGGAAAAGATGGAATGCAAAGTGGCTGAACCCCAACCCAGGCCTGAGGGCAAAGGGTGGCAATGGGAAATCCTTGGCAATGAATGATTAGGATTGGGGTTAGGGATAACCTATGACGGAAACACCATGAGCAAGAGGTCTTTAAGACTTCCATAATACAGGTGCTGAGAAGGCTGACCCATGTAGGAAAGCAGCATGATTCATGCCCCAGGGAAAATATTATGAACCTCAATGAAAGAGAAGGAAATCGAAGCTAACCAAGCTATTCACTGACCTGCAGTTAAAGAACTTAACTAAGGACAGCACTTTACCAGTTTCCTGGCTTACCATCCTCTGAAGGATGTACATCCCTAACCTGTGGTACAACACCTCATCATTTTGTTCCAGTAAACAAGCTGTTTTCTCTCTCATTCAAGAAAGCATATCAAAATGGAATCACAGTTAGTTGTAGCCTTAAATCCACCCTAATTTTTATATTTAAAAGTGAATCGTTCTCAAATGCATGTCATTGATAACAAAGTACTTGAGACTTAAAACTTGAACTTAAAACTGACACATTGATGTGTCCAGATGTGCAACTGAGAACCGGTATCCCATTATATCAGCATAGGAGCAGGGAAAATATCCCCTGTGCTGCCCTCAAGCCCACCTCAAAATGTAACCAGGTATCCTTTCATCTTTTTCAAGTTAAACTAGAAGGCATCAGGCACCTCATGCCCCAACATACATTGCTAATGAGTATTTTACTGGGATCAGGCTAGAGTTCTGAGACACCTAAGATGAACCAATTCTGATATTTCTTTACCTGATTTGGGTGTTTATATATTGTAAAGGATCCCAAATCCTTAGGATGCATTTCATATTCTCATATGACCCTGGATCAAAGGACAATCAGGATCAGCTGGACTCAGCTTAACTCAAGCTTTGTAAAAGCATTCATTCATTCATTCATTCACTCAACAATCAAATATCAAATACTTATGCGAGATGCTGGTGAGGGTGACTTCAAGGAGTCCTCATGGAGTTTCTGGTCTCAAGGAGTCATCACCTTGCTTATTTGAATACCTGATGATTCCCTCTCCCCAAGTTCTACCATCCTTTCTACCACTGAGAAGTCACAGAAATTCTCTATTGCTAGAAGCATTGCCTACCTACTCTGTAAAAGATCACTCTTGCAGAAAGTTGCTTTCTAAAATCTCCTAAAATGTGTTTCTTGGAACCCAAGACACAGATGTGTTAATAGAATTGTATAATTAAATGAGTTTGGGAAATACTTCATGCTTGATCATCCTTTAGAGAGCCACAATGTACTTCAGGATATTAAAGGCTCTGATAAGTTCTGCAATAAAGAAACATTTTTAAAAACTCATCCAGTTTTCTCAAACCTTCTTGACCACAGAATGTGTGTGTGCAATCTACTAGTATCCCAAGGAAACCACAGATAGATAC
>VMDR010033690.1:0-11281 GCA_007922815.1 Macrotus californicus
CTAAAGGTTAATCAATGAAAATTACTCCCAGTTAGTCTCCTGATACATGGGTTTACAGAACTAGATTACGTGGTATACGAATGCCTTATTACTTACTCTTGATATTTCTTTCTCTTTCCCCCACATTTGACGTATCATATAATAAGAAAACTCAAAATATTATTTAGAACTTTCATAAGTTATTTGAAAATCAGAAAGATTTCAACAATTTTGATCGCATTAGTAATTGCTCCCCTTCACAGGGATAAACTCAGCTTTTGAAAAACATAAATAAAGCGGAAGGTAGAGGCTGACTTAGATGATAACACAATTATAAGCAAAAGGGGCAGAGATCCACAGCCCCAGGCCAGGTTTTATTGATGTTTTCCCCAGGTTCATGGATTCCAATGTGTCCACCTTCTTTTGGGTAGGAAGTCAAAGAGCAGAAAGGTGGCGAGATGACTTTGTCTTGATAGTGAGCAATGGGGAGAATCTATATTTATCTTGGACCATGCACATAAAGTGACTTTATCCACAAAAGACATTTAAAATGCCCTCGCCACTCCCCTTGCTGCAGAACACCCATCATACGTTATCCAGAAGGCAGATCAGGCAGCAACAGCACTCGACAACAAGGACACAGAGACTCTCCAATTAAAGGGGTCAGAGTGCCAACCCCGGGCAGCCATTCACACTAAGAATGCACACAAAGCATTTGGGGGGCAACTAAGTCTTCCATGGAAATCTACCAAAAATGATTCAGTGCTTAAAATCTTCTTGTGTGTGATTCTGTAAGCCAAGACTTTCTGAAAAGTCATAAGCAGCGTGAAGCAAAGGCACACCTGTCATGGCACAAGAACAGCGCGGCACCCACTCCGGGGTGTTCTCTCCTGACCGGAATCTTTGTGACCAGATTGGAGGTCGTGGTCTACTCCTAAGCAAAGAAGTGGAAGGTAGACATTGACAGCCAGCACAGTACATCATTTTTTATTTGTATTTACATATAAATAGTTGTATGTAAATGTATACTGGACTGATTAGAGTTCTCGTTATAGTGTACTGACTTGTCACTATCAACAGTGTCCTTTTGTTGTTTTTCCAAAATACTGAGCTAAACACTCCCCCAGGTACTGCTATAGCTAGATATCTGAACTGAAGTACATCAGAGCACTGAGAACTCTAGTGGACAGACAGGACAACATAGGCAATCTGTTTCCCCATCTGAATGCAGGACAGCATAAATACTGCCTTTAACAAAATGGATCAGAAGTAGAAAAGAAATTTCTAAAAGTTTCGCAACAGTCCTTAAATTTTTTTCTAGAATGATTCACAATATATGATTAGTGTAATTAATAGAATCTCAGTACACATGCTTGGATGAACTAGAAGTATAACTTTATATTCTATAATTTAAATCAATTGCAAGCCTCCCAAGAAAATAAATAATATGAAGTGAAATTTTAGTTTATATTCTTTCTTCTTAAGGTTGTATTACAGTGCAAGAGGGTTTACATGTGGCCTGATTGGTGGATCCTTAAATCACTTGAGAACAAGATAAGGTCTAAACCCTGGAGTAATCCTCAGCTCTGTGAACCTGGGGTGTGGTTTCTCTGCAAAGCTTTAGATCACTCAGTTATGTTATTTATAGGAGGCTCACAGTCATTTCTACTTTGAAGTCTTATAACATTTCTGGGCTCTGCCCAAGAGATGGACGCAGATGATATGCCCTCCATGGCCTATTAACAAATTTGTATGTCATTTCTTCTTCTCCATCTCTCTTTTCCTGCCTAAGGAAATTGTTTTCTGTATTGCAAATTAGGTTTAGGAAACCCTACACTCTCCCCCTTATTTCTCTCAAATATTTAGCCTAATCTTTGAAAACTGTTCCTTCTCCTTAAAGGCTTAGAATTTGGGAAACCAAAGTTAGGATAATGCATGGGGCTTCTCTGTACTGTCACATCTGATCCCTAAGGAATTAAACATAGAGTGTTCTGGCCACCTCAATGGGGTATTTCCATTCAAGAGAAATAACCAGAGGAAAGAAATATAATAATGGCTAATAGTTTTAAAAAGGTGGGTGTTGTTTCTTTTGCCACAGTAGCTTTTATAATGAGAAAAACAAAAGATGATCATTTATTTTGAAATTCTAACATGTACATCTCAAAATACTGCCAAACATATAGCACTATAGCATGTTTTTTGCCTTTATATTACCAACTTGTATGGGCCATAAAATGCAAGTGATGAATAAGTGGTACCTGAAAGAACACTTTGGCTTTAATAAGCTGGTTTTTAAGATCTTCAAAGGCAGAACATTTTTTTTAAAACTTGTAAGTTAAACCTCAGGAGCCAAAATATGATTAACACTTTTGAAATGTCACCTCGCTCTGACCCTTTGTTTTTCACAATTAACAGAACTTTCGGAAGACATCCAGCAGCAGTCATGACATCAGACAGGAAGAGAAAGACCTACGCATAGCACCTACCCAGGAGAGATACCCTGCTGAGGAAATGTCATGAACAATGTTGTGTCAGGGATTTCTCTAAACCCGTCACTGCCAGGCACCTGTGCTCCAGGGCATCCATCCAATCAACCAGAGAGCAGGCACCTTGCCACTTCAGCAGATGGGTATTAATGTTGAAGGCAAGGGAACCATGTACAGTATATATTTCAATTATGAGTGTAGAGACTTGGAGTCCCATTTGGAATCATGTCCATTCCTTTCTGAGCCAGTAACAAACTACAGATCGTACCATCCAGAATGTGTTTTACACGGAATTAGCTTTCAGGAAAAATACACATTTACAAAGGGAAGAACATATTTCATATGACAAGTTGAGAGTCAAAGGAAACAAGCTGAATAGTCCTTAAAGAAATTCCCCAGGCTTTTAATTTCTACTGAAAAGCACCGCAAAGGCCCGGGGAAGGGAACATTTCTACTACACAGATACACTAGGGCAGAAGTGACAGAGTTTTGAAAGCCTGTGCATGTTTAAATGTCAGTGTGTATTTCCATTTCCTGAAGTGTCCTAGTCAAACAAACCTCAAAGGTGAAAGTGGCTTCCAGGACAGAATCACCCTTAATTGCTGGTCTGCATATTCTAAGACACAGACGTCTAAGTCTGTCCTTCCAGGTCACACTGACTTCCACATCGCTCAGTTTCAAAAGGGCTTCAAGTAAAAATAGCTAGGTCTCATTGATACTATTCACTGGCCAATTACTACTTCAGTATATGATATCCTACAACACTGTATCACTCTGCATTGAATTATCTATATAATACTATCATCATCAAAATTATTTAAATGCTCCCTTAATATTTTACACATTATTCTTGCCAGTCAGTATTATCAATCAAGTGCCCACACCTGGGGGGATGGTTGGACTTATCTAAAGGATCATGATCTAGATTGTTTCCCAGCTGTGGCATAAAAATATACAGATGCTGTCTTAAAGGTTTCCACCTGTTCTTTCTAACTAGCTTAGGTATAGAAAAAGATTTTTTTTACATTGACCAAAAGTGTATCTACTGCTACACATGACCCATCATTAATTCCTACGAAACTGTTTTATAACAGCTGGCATTAGCATGAGGGAATAATGGCGGCATATCTTGGGATATCCGCTAGCCCATGGAATGTCTTTAAGTTCTTGTTCATTCCTTTTATGGAGCACATCACTACTGATGTCCCAGTTGTGGGAAGCAGGGGCAACTCAGAGACAAATGAGAATTAAGTACAGTGGTAGGGTTCCTGTTGAACCATTCCAATGTGTCAAGGTTGTACACCAGTTACAATGGCACAGACTTCAGGCCGCTGCAGTTATTCCAAAACATGATCGCTCGACTTGGTTTCTACAAGTCTGCTTGAGGCTCACTCTCCTTCAATAATTTGTTCTGGTAAATCAGAGTCTGTAAAAATGAACACCTGCAACACTCGAGGGAGCTGCACAAGCAACCAGATGGCTGAACCAGTCTCCAGGGCAGTTCTCGCCATCATCCTGAAATAGAGACCCCTAAGGGCATATGCCCAGCCTCAGGATGGTCCAGACCTGCCTTCCCAGGGAGGAAACATACCTCTGGCCTGTGAATAGCCACCCCGTACTGACTTACAGTGGAATCCAATCTCACCAGTGCCATTGCTTCCTAATTACAATAATAATAGCTACTGCATATTAATGCTTACTATGCATAAGATATTATGTTAACCACTTACTAACATTGCCTCTTCTAATCCTCTCAAGGTTTAAAGCAGACCCAGCCTTCAAATCTAACATCTCCTTTTCAGAACAGTATTGTGTCATTCCACATTTACTATCCTGAAATAAAATGCATAGCTAATATAATATACCTATACTCATAACTATTAAAAATTAATATAATGCTCTAGCTATAATGTAAAAGAAACAAAAAGTAATCTATATTAAAATAAATTGTTTTCATTACTATATTACGATTACTTTCTTTGAGTGAGGAAATGCCCAGGCACAACTACTCCAGAAGGCACAACGAGGCGGTCGGTGGTGTGCACCCGTATGTAGTATCCCTGGGAATACAACCGCCTCAGATAGTTCTGATAAGGCTGTTTTACTGAAGATCAAATATCATGCACAGAGTTGCTGCTGGCTATGTGATTTTTTCCCCCCAAAAGGGTGAACAGCTTTTGATAAAAGAAAGCACAAACAAAACAAAATCCTCTCTCAAAGTATGTGACAGTAATTTGCATTCCTGGAAAATTTAGTGTATTTTAAAACCATGCAACAACAAAAAAACCTTGTGTTTGTATGCAAAACGCAGGTCACAGGCTAGATAATTTGAAGAGGATTTGCACCTATAGGAATGCCTTGTGGGCACTGAAAATTAGTTCAGGGCAAGATACAGTCACCATGGCGGGGAGGTCCCACACACTGCACGGTGCCCAGCACCCCTGATCCTTGCCCACCAAGTGCTACCATCTTTTCCAATCCTGTGCCCACCAAAAACTCCCTCCAAAGGGTAGCACTGTCTCCTCCCCATTTTGGGAAACAGCATTATAAAGAGTAGGCATCACTAGCCTTGTTTTTCAGACTGAAAACCTGATTCTTGGAGATTTAAATAATTTGCCTAAAGTCCAATAGCTAGTAAATGAGACCCAAACCCAAGTCTATTTTATTTCTAAAGAATGGGATCTTCTCATTATGCTACACTGACTTCTTGGACCAATTATTTCTCCATTTAGAAAAATGCACAGGTAATTTAATTAGGTAAGGCTGAAAGGAGGACTAAAAAGTGCCTAATCTCCAGACTCATGTTCTAGACATTTCTATCCATGTTCAGTCTTGACTAAAATTTTATGGTTCCTTTAGCACTTCCACTATCTGTTCATTTCCTCTACTAGTTTTCTAATTTCTGTTTTGATTTTAAAATACTTTCAATTGACCGCAATCCTTTAAAAGTTAAATCAGCCCTGACTAGTGTATCTCAGCTGGTTGCACATTTTCCTGCAAAGCAAAAAGTCACCGGTTCAATTCTCCACCTGGGCACATGCCTCGGTTGTGGGTATGGTGTTGGTCAGGGTGTGTATGAGAGGCAACCCAGCAATGTTTCTCTCACACCAATGTTTCTCTCTCCCTCCCTTCCTCTTTCTAAAAATAAATCAATAAAGTTTAAGAATAATAAAATAAAAGCTAAATCAAAGAAACTAAAGCATATGAGCCATGAAATCAGGTATAGTCATACTTTGGTACTGCTCAGCTTCAGAACTCTCAAACTCCCTACTTGTCCCTGGCTGACAGGAAAAAAGCTCAGCACTAGGCACTTGCTTGTCATCGGTACCCCACACTCGTGATGAAACAGGCTGACCTGTCGGTCTCATGGTAGCTTGTGAACAGTTCAGTATTCTTGGTTTCAGCACTTCTCCAGGGTTCCTGAACAAATGGATGATGAGTACCAAGGTGCCACTCTATTTGAATTCCATTTTACGTAATAAGAGCGCTGCCTCTGCTACTATGACATAATTTCAGAGGCAGCCTTCAACAGCAAGGATTCTTCTAAAACTCAGCCCTTCTTTCAGATGCAACCCTTACCTTTCTCCTAAATCTACCCACCTTTAGGTTTTGGGGGATTTTTTTTTTTGCCATTTTGGACTCTCCATATACTATTATAAAACAGCGATTATCTCATTAATTAAAAGGATCTTTTCTCATATAATTCCTACATAACAACCATTAGTATCTCCAGGCTCCTTTTGCTAGAAACACTGAAGCAGTAGTTCCTGAACTTTCGTGTGCATCAGAATCATCAGGAAGGCTTGTTCAAGTACAGCTTGTGGGGCCCCACACCACAGCTGCGACTCAGGAGGTCTGAGGTGGGGGCCAAGTTCTAACATGTTCCTGGCACAGCTGCTGCTGCTGACCTGGGAGCCACACTTGGAAAACTGCTGGAGAAACTCTCCTCCAGTGACACCTGATAGAGAAAGTGCTGTATAGAGTTCACACAATAACTAAGGACCTATATGTTACACATACTCTGGTGTATGTTCCAACTAAATACTGAAAGGTTAGTGCTGAAACCTTCAGTATGGGTTCTTTGAAAAACCCTTGGTCTCCTTTTGTGAAGTTATAAGGAGCTGTGACTATCCAACCATGTCCCATACCTGGAGCCCACACACTTGAACTAGGAAACTTATGAATGAAGGAAAATCATGCTGTAGTAAAGGTACCCATACCTAATGTTCTAACAATAATATTTACAGTCACTATTACTGATATTATAATAACTCACATGTAGACAAGGCACTGTACTCAGCAGCTTCCCTAATTCCCTGAATTATCCCATTTAATATTAGCCTTGTAAAATTCATTTATTATATTCCTATTCTACAGCTGAGAAAATCAAGATACAGGGAGACTACATAACATACCCAAAGTATCAGAGCCAGAGAACTTGCTTTGTCTAGCCCCAAAACATGAGTGCCCCGCCACCCTGCCGGGCAGTTGCTCCAACCCCTCCTCCCTTTATTAGGTGCTGACGTTGACCGAGTCGCTTCAGCCACAAGATATAGGTGTTCATGAACATGACACACACAAACTGCATATAGAAAAATTTCCAGTGCTCTGATTGCAAAATGTTTATTTGACAAAACCATGTGACTTTAGGATCCAGAAGATCGAAAGATCATGGATTCTTTAATTACATCTTTAAGAGTACTTCATACTCTTTTTTTTTATCATATCCAAGTCTTGAGTAACTTTTGGCCATGGTGCTCAATGAAAAAAATATGATAATGGATAGTTAGCATGTCTCACCTTTCTATGAACTGTGATGAATTCAGAACAATGTTACCATATTTTACATTAACTTTTGCTATTATTATACAAGCATGGCTTTAACTTGAATACCGACTCTGAGTGATCATCATGTAAATCATGTGAATATTTCAGTAACAGGCAGCTGATGCAGGAGTAGTTTAAGAAAAAATGAAAATTACAGTGAGAATCTGCCTTTATCCAGTCTCTACCACATCATCACCTGAAGTGAGGAACACTAAAGAAAAAGAACAGTTAGAATAAGTCTTTGTTTTATAGTTGAAAAAAACACAACAAAATAAAACATTTTAATAGATGACTCTAAAAGTTAATAAAGTGTCAGGAGGGTAAGTGATCAACTGTTGTGACATTAAGAGTTAGAATTAAGTAATACATATTCGAAAAGGTTAGCCCACAACTGGGGTGTCATTTTACTTCATTCACATTACAGCCCATAAACATACCATCCATAAACACAGTCTAGAAACTCACAATGATAAGTAAACCCATCAATCCTTGTAGCAAAATATTCTTCAAGCCTTCTCAGAGCTATGGCCATGTGAATAAAGCACCCATAAAGATTCGACTCCTGTCTCTGCTCATTGGTTTGGTAGTGACAGGCAGCACCAATGTCAACTTTTCTGGTTTCAAGATTATTTTATCATTTCAATGGAAACTTAACTAGACTGTAATTACAAATTTAACAGATAAAGATTTTGAACCTGTATATCCCACCTGTTTTTCTAATAGTGTCATTAACTTTTCACTGTACATGGACAAGGTGGAATAAAAATGGATATAAATGGCATATACATTGGGCAAAGACAAATATTCTTTTTTCTTCTCCCAAGTTCTACTGGTTCTATTTTAAAGAAAAAACAAAGCAGATACTCTCAATCCTAGTTCTCCAGCACTTTTGATGTCTGCTTAAACCTGAAAAATTTTGAATTGTGGCTGAAGCCAGAAGGGAGGTAGAAGAGCAAGGGATGAGGACTGAGTTGGGATTGGGGCAGAAGACAAAGGGAAAGACCGGGCAGCAAGTGGGAGCAATATGAAAACAAATTGGAGCTGAAGGCAGTGAAAGACAAAACTTTGGAATAGGCCAAAGATGAATTAAAAGCAGCAAGATAAAACTGAAATCATGACAAATTGTCTTAAGAATCCAGAGTATTTAATACCTTAATTTCTCTCCCTCCAACACAATCCAGATAGCAGAGGTTCTATCACACCATTTATAAAGCTCATACTTTAAAGTGCTAGCCAAATATAAATATATGACAAAAATACTTCATTATGTCTTCAAATGATTAACTAGAACAGAAAATACTAGAATACATCATCATCATCATCGTCGTCATCATCATCATACTTTAGGTAAATCAGAAAAGTAGGTGAAGCATGTTTACCTAACAATCGTTTTTTTTTATATCTACTTCTTAAATACTTGGAAGTGATCATTTAAAAGCTATGAAAGCAAGTTTGAATTTTCTTCCTTCAACTTTCTAATAGTTATTATCCTCAAAATATTTGTGGTATTATCATTTTTAAGCAAGTCACTCATCACATCCATAAGCATGGCCAATCTTCCTTAAATGGAGGATCTGCAAAAATGTCAAGGCACCAATCCCATGTAGTAAATGACAAGTAATCAGACCAAGGGGAGAAAGTCATATTCAGGAACTATAAATATTGTGTCTGATGACTATGTAGATTCTAAGTAAATCTCAAAATATCAGAAGAATTTATTTCATAAAGTCTGTCCTCAATAGGGTGTAATTGTATTTTAAATTGTGTATGTTCCAATACTTATCATTAACTCCTATCTGATTGTAGTGATCACAAAAAAGCAAAATCATTTGTATATGCTATTGTGTCACATTTGTTGTCTTGGGATTTTTGTGAATTCAGAGAAAGACCAAATGTGGGCCCAGTTCTGCTCTCACAACTGTAGGCAACAGACACGATCTATTTGCAAGACCTTGAGATAAAACATATCCCTTTTATAAAACTTTGATAACTATAATAATCAATTTCCAAAGTGGCATATGTAGTTGTTAATTAATGTTCTCTTTTATCTAATCTATTTCTACATCCATTAAACTTTCATAATAAATAATGACTACTGGCCACAGACCCTAGCTTCAGCCTGTTGGTTTGCCCAAGGAAATCTTGGCATCTCCCTCCCGGTACGTGGGACCACTGAGTAGCAGTTGCCTACAGGTGCTGTCAGACTGGTTCACAACAGGCCACCCGATCACAGTGTTTGAGTGAGGTGCATTATTTATGGTCCTCAGTGACTGCAAGCCACATTACACTGCATTCGTAAGTACTGTAGCTGTGGTCCACGACCAGAGAGAAATGGATGTTATTAAATGCAGGTCATATTCAATAAGAAAAGAGAAATAAATCATATGCGCCCTCCACAATGAGTCCTTTAATGTCTACCTAAAAAGCTATTAATAATTATTCCTTTACTCTTGAAGCAGTTGGTGCTATTTTTATGCAAAGTTTGAGATCACAAATCACAGTGGAATTGAAATTAGATATTTCTGGTCAGAGCCAGGTCTGAGTCATTGTGTGAAATCCCTAATGACAATTACTTCCACTGCTGGCACAGGCCATCTGCTGCTCTGCCAACCTGGATAAAGGTGGCTCTGTACGTGGCTATGAGGACTCAGTCTGATGTGCCTGGTGTAGAGCCAAAACAGTTCAAACCCGGTGTTTAGGCAACAAGTGCTAGATCCCCTCTGCCCCTTTTAGGAATAGGGTGTTTCTTAGAATACAAATGATGGTGCATCTGTGAGTTTTCCTCCCACTCTAACACTTTTTAATCCTCAGTGCCTCCAGACAAATCTCTCAGACACAAATTTAGAATTTTCTCCCCCAGGACCCTTGCAACTATCTCGCACTAAACGTATTGAGAGCACATTCGGTCCAGGCTCTTGCTAAAGGGTTTGGCATGCATTCTCTCCTCGAGATGACAATAGCTTAATGAGGAGTTAATCAGAACCACTTACTAGAATAATATAATTGCCTTAACTTTTTGTTTATTTAGTGTAGTGTTTTCATAACAGTGTGTACCTAGGTTGGTATATTTTTCTATAAGCAGATTTTGTGTTTCTTAAGCAGAGCTGAAGGAATCCAGAGGGAGACTAGAAAGAAAAGTGAAAGAAATTTAAAAAAATGACTAAATACTATTAAGAAACCATGTAAGTTTTGTAAGCCATAAAATTTTTGCAAGCAAAAATTTCATTACAAGTCATTTAAAAAAAGCAAAAATATCTTCTCTTTATATTCTCATAGCACTCTCTCTAAGCACGTATTATAGAATACAGCAAAATATACTATAATTTTAAGTTTTCATATCTCTCCTTTAGTTAAGGAAAGAAATACCAGCCAATTCTATTTTCATAGTGGCCAGCTTAATGCCCAGCATTTGTTATATACACAAAAATGCTTTTTGAGTGAACGATGACTGAATGAATAAACAGCCTGAAAGTACCTGTCCATGTTTTCACTCTCTTCAAGGAACTTGGAATAGGTCCTTAGAAGCCATTCTAGAAAGATCAACTTTCCAAGGACGTTTCTTAGAAAAGACTAGAATACAAACAAATGTATTTGTATTGACTTTCTTTGCCAACACAGGATATAAATTGTCACATCTATTTTAATACTTAAAAAAGTTGCTGGAAAACTGTCTCCCAAAGAGACAGCTGACAAAAATACCAGGCCCACTAGTATGTCTTCCCTTACGTGAACTCTTGTACAACACAGGGTGGGACAAAAGTAGATTTACAGTTGTAAGGACACAAAGAGAACGTATGCTTGTATTATTATCTATTAATTATTGTATGTATTATTTTCCATATGAACAACTATAAACCTACGTTTGCCCCATCCTGTATAACTAGAAGGCTTACTCAATATGAAAGAACTAGCTCACCTCTGAAAGAGAAATGAGGTGATTACCTGAGGCTGTAACAACTTCCCTAGAAAGTCAGATAGAGAATGATTTG
>VMDR010033691.1:0-11303 GCA_007922815.1 Macrotus californicus
CTCATGGACATGAACAATAGTGTGGTGATAGCTGGGAGTATAAGGGGACTAAATGGTAATGGAAAAAATACATTAAAAATTAAAAATAAATAAATATTAAAAATTAAAATAAAATTAAAAAAAGAAAAGTACTGTCATAGCAACCAGGATATTAATTGCATTTGGTCTTTTATGTGTTTTTCATAGGCTGATCATGAGTTCCATGAAATCAAGAATAGCAGTATCTCTGTCTCTGATGCATTTACATATTTTGTCAACAATTAAATATAAAAATAGGCTAAAAGGCATGGAGGATGGACTGAGATGCTCTAACATGTGTCTAATCAGGGTACCAGAGGAGAGGAGATACTAAATGGGAAAGTGACAATATTCAAAGAGTTACTCGATGAGAATTTTTCAATGCAAAATCCATGAAGTCAAGTTCAATTAATCCCAAGTAGGATAAATAAAAAGAAATTCACACTTAGAAACAGGGCAAAGCTGCAGACCACCAAAACCACGGAAGGGATCCTAAAAATCACCACAGAGAATAACAGATTGCTTTAAGAGAAATAGTCTGACATCTCCATGACCACAACGAAAGCCAGAATATGATATGCTGAGGGAAGATAACTGCCCACCTAGAATTCCACACCCAGGAAAATCGACATATTCAGACATGCAGACTCAGAGTGTGCCTCCAACAACCTGTCTCCCAAGGAAATCCAAAGGAAGTGATACCAGATCCAAGGCATAATAAGCAAGAAATAACCAAGATAAGTGAGCCAAGAATAAATTTAAATGAACATTGTATAAAACAATAATGTCTTATAAAATATAATTAAAATGTTAATAATAATATAAAAAAAAAGAAAAAAGCGAAAGTTAACAAGTGGGACTATATCCAACTAAAAGCTTTTATACATTAAACTATCAACAAAATTAAAAGGCAACCTATGGGATGGAAGAAAATGTTTGCATATCACATGTATGATAAGGGGTTAATATTCAAAATATATAGAGAACTCATATAACTTAACAGCAAAAACAGAAAACAATCTGATTTTAAAAAATGGCCAGAGGATCTGAAGAGGACATTTTCTCCAAGAACACATAAAGATGACCAATAGGTTGATAAAAAGGTGGTTAATATCACTTACCATCAGGAAAATACAATTCAAAACCACAATGAGCTGTCACCTCACACTTATTAAAATGGCTGTTATCAATAAGACAATAAATAACAAGTGCTGGCCAAGATATGAAGAACAGGGAACATTATGTAAATTTATGCAGCCACTATTAAAACCAATATGGAGCTTCTTTAAAAGGTAAATATAGAACTACCACATAAGTCAACAGTTCTACTTTTGGGTATTTATCCAAATGAAGCAAAAATACTGACTAAATGAGTTATCTGCACCCCAATGTTCGTTATATCAATGTTTACAATAGTCAAGATATGAAAGTTACCTAAATGTCCATCAATGGAGAAACAGAGTAATGTATATGCAATGGAATATTAGTCAGCCACGAAAAAGAAGAAAATCCTGCCATTTGTGACTACACAGATGGACCTGGAGGGTGTTAATGATAAGCAAAATAAGTCAGAGAAATCAAATACCACATGACAACAAACACACAAAACAAAACCAGACTCATGGATACAGAGGATACTTTGATGGTTGCCAAAGAGAAGGGACTGAGGTGGGGTAGGGGAAGATCCAAAGGTACAAATGTCCAGATATAAAATGAATAATTCATAAGGATGTAATGTAAAACATGGGGAATAGAGTCAAAGTATACAAATGTCAAATCACTATGTCAAAGTATACAAATGTCAAATCACTATGTCATTCACCTATCTGTAACTAATATAATATTGTATATCAAGTGTACCTCAGTTAAAAGAAAAAAAAACTACATTGGAAATCCAATATTCACCTATCAAATGGGGGAAAATCCTCAATGTGGCAGCATATACTAGAGAATCCTGAAACAAAATTGTAAATGCTGTTATAACTGAAAATAAGCATAAAAAACCCTCCCAAATTTCTCAAAATTTATTGTCCCCACCTCATTTCTATCACAATACTTCTTTCTACATTCCTAAGTTTATCCATGCCTTATGCCTGGTAACCTTCTGAAATGGAAATTAATGTAGCCTTTCTGACTTCTTCTATATCTCCTATGTAAAGGCAAATTCAGTGTAAGTGAGAATAAAAGCAGTAATCACACTGTACCATGTCTCTTACCTACCAGTGTGTGTAATCATTTCTACCACATGAATATTTCAGCCGACTCTGTCATTCAATGTAATTAAGAATCTGGTGTATCAAATCCATATTTCATGTGTGATTTTCGATGTTTTAGATTTATCTTTTACCCAGAACTTCTGTTAATGAAAAACTGGGTGATTATTTCTCCTTTCCTTTTTATTTGTTATCTTCTTGAAGGAATCAGAGTTTTAAACTATGATTGAGATGACAGTTGAAACCCAATAATCCACATGCAGAATATTCATTTGCCTAACCTCTCACCTGGCAAATGACAGAACACTACTGACTTTAAGCCAGTCATTTGTTTGCAGCAGATACCTTACACAAAGCCTCAAATCCCTGTGTAACAGATTTGTGGTTCCTAGGATGCCTCATCCACAATCAGGAATGTTCCTTCTTCCATCTGCCTGACTTAGCTTTTGGACTCCTGCTGTTGCCAGACAAGATTATTCGAGGCACTGTGTGAGTGCCAGAACAGAGAGATACCTTAATATTACCAGAGAAAGTTTTCAACATCAGAAGCAAAAGAGTAAGTCTCTATAGACATGATTTTAGAAAAGTAATGCAAACTGCAATTCTAATTACTGGTTATAAAGATCTGCTAAGTGCGGGCACAATTATATTATGCATATTTTTTCATTATACAGGTCTCCTTTCCTGATCTCAGTTTTATTTTGGTATGGCACACACATGTCCTTAAATTTTTATTTTGCCTGCTTTTTTCTTGTATATACCATGACTGAAAAGATACCCTGAATGATAACATGAAAAGGGTGAGTTACGTAAAGGATCAGTACAAGTTAATAGAAAATACTGAATTGCACAGAGGGCAGAAACAAAACAAAAGCTGGTACAATAGTAGAGATTAAATATTTTTATATGGAAGATGTCTCCTTGACTTATAAGGTGTCCCAAGTACTTTTATTAATAGAAAGTACGGAAATAAGTACAGTAGAGCCACATATTCTCTCTTTATATGTTACAGGTAGGCAGGACTCTGAATATAACTGTTTATCATTTTCTACAGACCTATCTCTTCTCGGGGTTTTCATTACTGCCATCATCTTGGCAGTAAAATAAATATGAAGGAAAACCCTCATTTCCTATCACATAATCCCTAAATTCAATTATTGATCTGTCTTGCAAAGCACATATGCAGAGCACCATAGCTCACTGTGGCATAAAGATGAAACCATGTGAAACTCGTTCAGCCCCACCCAGTAACTATGTGTTTGGGGCTAACACCTCCTTGCCTCAAGTTAACACACATGAAAATTAGAAAGAATACCATCTGCCTTCAGAATATAGAGATAAAACAGATAAACCACAGAGCCCTTCAAGTAGTAAATCTTAAATTTTAGCAACTGCATTCTTCTATTTTTCCTTCTTTTGTCTTACTCTGAATTATTTTGATCTGCTGGTGACATAGGGTATGTGATGATTCTTTGTTAAATGGCAGCTCTGTAGAAACTTCAAAAGATTGTCTTTTTTGGAAAAAAAGGAGCCTGAACACAGGTGGTATTTAATAAACAAAAACCTCACTTTACTCACCACTATTTTATTTTCAGAGCTCAATTTGGTCAAAATGTAAAAAATTAATTTATTATCCCTGGCTGGTGTGGCACAGTGGATTGAGGGCCAGCCTGTGAACCAGAGGGTCACTGGTGTGATTCCCAGTCAGGGCACATGCCTGGGCTATGGGCTAGGTTCCCAGTAGAGGGTGCACGAGAGGCAACCACACATTGATGTTTCTCTCCCTTACTTTCTCCCGTCCTTTCCCTCCCTCTAAAAATAAATAAATGAAACCTTTTAAAAATTTAATAAATCAATAATCTATGATTAAAACAAATAAAAATACAGTGTTTATTATCCTGATTTGTCTTTCCATAAACAAACAAAAAAGACATAGTTAACAAATCTATGCTCATTTTCCAATCTCTAATCTCCCATTCTCTATAAGTATCTATTTCTAGTTTATTTTATTGTTATTGATTATGCTATTACAGTTGTCCTGATAATCCCCCCTTAGTCCCCCACTCCCTCAGGCAGTCCCCTCACCATTGTTCATGTCCATGGGCCATGTGTATAAGTCCTGTAAGTTCTTTGGTTACTCCATTTCCTCTACTGTACTTTTCATGCCCATGGCAGTTTTGTAACTATCCATTTGTACTTTGTTTTTCTTTTTACGTGCAGATAGCTGAATTTAATATTTGCATCTTTTTTTGTTGTTGAAATACAGCTGTCTCTATTTTCACCGCACCATGCCCCCTTTGCCCCACCCATCCCTGCCTCTCACCCTCAAACCTACTCCCTTTAGCTTTGTCTATGTGTCCTTTCTACATGTTCCTTGATGGACCTTCCCCTATTTTCTCCCATTAACCCCCTCCCCCCACCTCTGGTTACCGTTTGTTCTTTATTTCAATGTTTCTGGTACTATTTTGCTTGCTTGTTTGTACTTCTTAATCTCTGTATCTCTTTATCCCTTCCCTCATAACCCCCTCCCATCTAACAACCATCAAAATACTCTCTGTATTCATGATTCTGTCTCTATTCTTGTTTGCTTAGTTTGTTTTTTAGATTCAATTGTTGATAGATTTTATTGCCATTTTATTGTACCTAGTTTTGATCTTCTTCTTAAATAAGTCCCTTTAACATTTCACATAATGGATTGGTGATGATGAGCTCCTTTAGTTTTTTCTCATCTGGGAAACTCTTTATCTGTCCTTCAATTCTAAGTGATATCTTTGCTAGGTAGGAAAATCTTGGCTGTAGGTCCTTACTTTTCATGACTTGGTGAATATTTCATGCCAATCCCTTCTAGCCTACAAAGTTTCTGTTGAAAAATCAGCTGACAGTCTCATGGGAACTCCCCTATAGGTAAGTAACTTGTTTTCTCTTGCTGTTTTAAGGTTGTCTCTTTATCTTTAACCTTTGGCATTTTCATTATGATGTGTCTTAGAGTGGGTCTCTTTGCATCCATCTTGTTTAATATCCCCTGTGCTTCCTGGATTTACATGTCTATTTCCTTCACCAAATTAGAGAAGTTTTTATTTTATTATTTTTTCAAGTAGATTTACAATTTCTTGCTCTTTCTCATCTTCTGGCAGTCATATAATGTGAATGTTGGAGCTCTTAAAGTTGTCCCAAAGATTGCTTAAACTAACCTCGATAGTTTGGATTCATTTTTTCTTCTTGTTGTTCTGATTGGTTGTTTTTTGCTTCCTTATGTTCCAAATCATTGATTTGACTCTCAGCTTTATTCTCTCTACTATTGTGTCCCTGTAAATTATTCTTTATTTCAATTAGTGTATCCTTCATTTCAGACTGCGTCTTTTTTATGCTGCTGAGGCCCTCACTAAGTTTCTTGAGCATCATTATAACCAGTGTTTTGAATTCTACATCTGATAGATTGCTTATTTCCATTTCATTTGCTCTTTTTCTGGAGTTTTGATCTGTTCTTTCATTTGGGCCATGTGTCTTTGTCTCGTTTTAGCAGCCTCCCTCTGTTTCTATGTATTAGGTAGAGCTGCTTTGATTCCATGTCTTAGTAGTGTGGCCTAATGAAGTACATGTCCTATAGGGTCCCATGGCATAGCCTCCCCTATCACACAATCTGGATACTTGAGGTGTGCCCTTCATGTGGGCTGAGGATACCCTCCTCTTGTAGTTGAACCTTGGTTGCTGTTGGCAGGTCAGTGGGAGGGATTCACCCAGGCCAATCAGTGACCACTGACCACCAACCTCTATCCTCCCTAGGGGATCAGCTATAAAGGATCAGGGTGGTGGTGCTCCAACATGGTCTGCAGCTATCCACTGGGTGCTCTGGCCCTGGAGTTTCCTGGGTGTTGCAGGCCAAGGTCAGCCCCCACCTGTGTTTTACCTGAAGCCACCCTACCTGAACTATAAAGCAATCTGAGATGGCTGCTACTTGTGCTGGGCTTAGAGACCCACTGGTGAAGCCAAGTTGTGAATCTAGGCTGGCTGCTGCTAGTTGTAGACCTGGGGCTCCCTGAGGCCAGCTGTTGCAAGTTTGATATGATTTAGAAAGTTGTGAAGCATGAGCCAAGACCAGCCATTCATATGGAAAAGCAGCTTGGGTGAACCCATAAATTGGATGGGATGGAGTCTCTGGGGATCTCCAAGGTGAATCAAACAGGGTTAGCCAGGTTGATGGAGTCTCAGATGTGGCACCAGCTTGCAGGCTCTGTGGTGGGAAGGGATCAGAAAAGGGACAATGGCTTCTGCTCACCTTTCTGTCTGGGAGATAGCTGTCCCCCAGCTCTTGCCTTGATGCCAGATACCTCAGTTTCTCACTGTATACCACTGGTGTCCACCAAACCACCATGCTGGTGCTGGAGCTCAGAGGGAGTGAGTCTGAGCACGTGAGTCCATATATGGGCTCTCTAAGAGGAACTGCTTGGGGCTCCAGCAGCCTCCTGCACTGACTCCATCCCCACTGGTCTCTGCAGCCAGAAGTTGTAGGGACACATCTTCCCGGCACTGAAACCCTGGACTAGGGGGCCTAGTGTGAGGTTGGGACCCCTCACTCCCAATATATTCTTCCTGAACTCTCATCTACCACACATGTGTGAGAGACCAGCCTGTTCCATGTCTGCACCCCTCTTACTAGTCTGGGTAGATGGATGTGGTCTCTTCAATTCTAAGGTTGTCAGACATCAATTCAAGTCAGTTTCTGATGGTTCTGAGTGACGGTTTCTCCACATCTCAGTCGCAATTGTGTGAGGAGACAAGCTATGTCTGCCCATGCTGCCATCTCAACTAGAAGTCTCCATAGTTTTTTTTTTTTTACATAGATATTACATTTTTTCTTTTTCTACTTTATCTGCACCTTTTTTCTCCTTGTGTGTAAATAGTGCCAATAAAAGGAAAAATAAAAAGTCTATGTAGTTTGGAGTTTATTAGTTTAGAAATTAAATTCTTTTAATAATTTGTCTTCAAATTTTACTTGAGTTAAATTAATACCAAATGCTAAATGTGGCATATGTTTTGGTTTGTTCATGGAAAAAGTTTTACAAAAAAAAAAATTTGTTTTCATGATTTCTGTTTTCTTTAACATCTCTACCCATGAATGAATTTCAGTAGGGTGAATGCACAAAAGGATTTGACTGAATTTGAATTAAAATTTTATTTCTGAAACCACCCCTGATAAAAAAAATTGCATAACTAAAAATGAATAAGACAGCTTTGGTTTAGATTGTTTGGCATTCCTCCCCTCTGCTGCAATTACTGGGTGAAATAGACATTAAGCTCAGAGGAGTTATGCACTCAGTCTCTTTTGCCTCTTGCCTCTGTGAGGGACTGTTTTTCTGATGCCATTATTGGCAGATCTCCACGTTGCACCTGCTGGTCCACCTGCCTCTCACTGGCGTGCAGTATTTAAAACGTTACGCAATTAAAGTAAATGAGTTTAAAGGACTGGATTTGCACTACACCTCCTGGGGAGCTCTTGTTCATCCTTAAAAGTGCCTGATGATGGTTTGGGAAGCTTAACTGCTGGCCTGGCCCTGGGGTGCTCAATTGCTCCCCTTAGAAGAACTCTGTGGTGAATCCCCTCACAAGATTACTAAGTGGTGAGGAGACATAGAAAGAGACATTTTGTACCCCAGGAATCCAGTCTTTATAGTTCGAGTCTAGGCAGTAAAAGAAAGATTGCAAACTAAAGAGAATCATCTAACTGCTTTTGATAAAATATAACTCTTTATTCCCACCTATTTTAATTTGTATTTATGAATGCAGCTTTAATTACTTCCTGCAAAGCTGTTTACAAAATATTAAGTAAAGACATCTCCAAATGGAAAAGTTATCTGCTTATTAGGGCACCCTTTAATGTCTCATTGTTTTTGTGGCAATCCTTAAATTATTCTCTGATGCCTATTTTTCTACTAGGTATAACATGAAGTGGTTGGTTTTAATGAATTCTATTCTTTTTCTCAAGAAGTTTGAACATATCTAGGGCCATTGCTTCAGACCACAAAGCCATGCTTTTAAAACAAGTTAATTTACTCACTGAAAATGCCTTTCAATGCTGGGCATTGGCATATAGGTACACAACAACGATAAGAACAACAAAAAAAATCCAAAGATCTTAAAAAGTTTAATCTGACATTAGTGACTAAGAGTCACACATAAATGATTCTTTCATTCTACATGCAGCTATGAATTTCTTGTTCTGTAAAGGTACCAGTCACTAGTTATACAGACCCATACAAAAAAGATATATACAGGACTTCTGGGTTCTGGTCTTGCACGTAAGAGCTTGGAAATCATCACTTCAATTCTCACAAGAAATAAGCTTAACTGAAAATCAACAACTCCTCTTAGATCTACCAGAAAACTTAGTTCACAAGGCAAACCACTGGCCCCCAAAACTGGAGAAACAGATAAGCCAATATAGTTACTCAAAACTTAGAGCAGAAATCTCCACAGGAACGTGCACAGGACTAGACATACCAAAACTGTGATTGACAGATAGCTAGAGTTTTAGTGTGAGCATGTCTGAAAGTTTGAATTTCAGGGGGCAGGTGGACAGCAGTCTTATGGAGGTCTTGCACTGTTAGCAGTTTTACCTTCAGGAGCTCTACAGAAATGTCCCCTTTTACTTTCAGTAGGGGAAGAGAAAAGTAGCTATTTTGAAATACTCCCTGAACATTCTATTCTTCTTAACCAGGACTGCCCTCAAGATAAATTATTTTATCAGAGTCTAACTGACCTAGAGGAAGGAAAAAAAAAACAAGTTCAGCCACCTCCTGCTTCCAAGTAGAAAAAAGAAAACACCCAACCCTAGTAACTTCTAACCTTCCTGTCTCACCTAAGTGTGTCAGAGATGAGGGGTCAGATTAAAATCAGAAGCACTTGTGAAGGTCACAGCCTAGGAGTACAGACTCACTAAACAACTGAGACTCTATTCGTAGAACTCTAAGCTTCTCATTCCCCCACACCTCACCACCACTTTGGTATAGTTCTTGCACAATAATGGGGGGACACAACCAAAAGAACTACACATCTCCGACTTTATACGTAAGGAAACCCACTATACTCTAAGGAAACCCACACCTAACAGAGGAGACAAGAATGAGGACATGAGAGGAAATGTTAGCCTCTGATACCTATAGCTACCATAAATAGTAAACATAGCCTAACACCTTACCAGATAAATATAAAACCTCACCCTAAAGGAATTTTTACATCAGTTCCCTTTATTTATTTATTTATTTTTAAATATTTTATTACTTTATTGTTGTTCAATTACAGTTGTCTGCAATTTCCCCCCACCACTCACCCCCACATCAGCCAATCCCACCTCCCTCCCTTCCTCCCTTCCTCCCCCTTGGTTATGTCCATGTGTCCTTCATAGTGGTTCCTGAAAACCCTTCCCCTCACTGTCCCCTCCCCACTCCTCTCTGGCTATTGTTAGATTGTTCTTAATTTCAATGTCTCTGGTTGTATTTTGTTTGCTGATTTCTTTTGTTGATTATGCTTTCAATAAAAGTTGCAAGACACACTAAAACATGTACAAAAGAAAATGCAGTTTGAAGAGACAGAACAAGCATCAGAACCAGACTTAGATATGGCAGACATGGACATAATCATATCAATAATTTAAAACAATTATGATTACTATGCTAAGGACATGGTTATTTACAATAGCCAAGATCTGGACATCGTCCAAGTGCCCTTTAGTAGATGAGTGGTACATTTACACCATGGAATACTATGCAGCAATAAAAAGAAGGAAATCTTATGTTTTTCAACAGCAGGGGTGGACCTGGAGATAATTGTGCTGAGTGAAATAAGCCAGTCTGAGAAAGTCAAACACAATATGATCTCACTTGTATGTGGACGCTAATGAACTAAATAAAGTGACACACCAAATAGAAACAGAGGCAGAGATACATGGAACAGACTGACAGCTGTCAGAAGGGAGAGGGTTGGGGGGGCTAGATGAAAGAAGGTGAATGGCTTAGCCAAGAAACATTATATATCATATATGTTTTATATATAAAACATATGAGATGTGTGTATATATATGTGTGTATATATACATATCATAGCCAAAGGTATGAATGTGTGTGTGTGTGTGTACCATAGACAAAGACAACAGTCTGATGAAAACTGGAGGGAAAGGAGGGTTGAGGTGAGATGAGGTAGACAAAGAAGGGAAAACGGGGACAGAAAGAGGCTTTGCTTGGGGTGATGGGGACACAATGCAGTGTGCAGGTGATGTTTCGTTGAGTTGTACACTTGAAACCTGTATAGTTTTGGGAACCAATGTCACCCCAATAAATTCATCTAAAAATATGCTAAGGGTTCTAACAGTAAGAGTAGACAGCATGTGAGAACATATGGGTAATGCAAGCAGAGAGACAGAAACTCTCAGAAATAATTTTAAAATGCTAAAAATTAAAAACACTGTAATGAAAATGAAGAATGTCTTTGATGGCCTCATTAACATACTAAACACAGCCAAAGAAAGAATGAGAAAGCTTCTCCTCTTCAAGAAGAAATTTTAAGAATCTCCCAAAATATAAATGCTAAAAATTAAGTAAATAATGTAAAAAGATAGAACAGAATATCCCCAAACAGAGAACACATACAGAATGGGAATTCCAGAGGAAAATAAGAAGAAACAGGAGAAATATTTGAAGCAATAATGACTAAAAATTTTCCAATTACTGACACCAAATCACAGATCCAGAAATCTCAGAAAACATCAATCAGAACACAACTTCCCAAAATCTACATACAAGCATATCACATTCAACCTTCAAAAACTTAAAAGACAAAGTGAAAATCTTTATGAAGTTGGGATGGGGCATTGGGGATGAATCGTGCCTGTGGAGGATGAAGGATAAGAATTGCACTTGACTTCATATCAGGAACTATACAAACAAAAAGTGAGGGAAGTAAAATGTTTAAAGTATTAAAAGAAAAAAAGCTATTTATTTGTAAATGTGTATTGCAAACTCATTAACAGCCATCCAAAAAGTAAAAAAAGTAAAATTGGTATGCTAAGAGGGGAAGCTT